>PPHD01028249.1:0-10936 GCA_002909625.1 Bambusicola thoracicus
AGCCAGCTTTTATCAATCCAGTTCGGTCATTTCTCAAACATTCTATATATAGTGTTGATGTCACATCACCTACTTTGATTTATATTTTTCAATTCACTGGGAGTTTTGTTGGGTTTTTTGTTTTTTTTAAACTACAGGGTTGTTTTTTATTGCTGTGTCAGTAGATTCAGGAGAGAAACAGATAGCTCTAAGCTTAGACAATTACACAGCATATTGATTAGAATACCTATAGAATAACTAGGGACAAAAACAATGATCTTAGTATGAATAATACTTACAAGGGGCTAGGTCTAGCCTTCAGCATTGCTGAATACAATACGAGCAGTCTAAAAGATGACTCTTCCAGTTGTTATTTTCTTTAATTTAGTGGTTTTTTTCAGAGTCAATAAAAATATTAATATAATTTTATTTCCCATCTCTATCATTTTTATGTACTGACACAATATTAACTATACTGTCTTCAAGACATAGGAGGTGATGTTGGGCCAATAAAAGGCACAGAAGCATTTCCTTTATGTGCTTTATGAATTTTCAGAATACGTGAGCACACAGAACCAACTGGTGCTGCATCACATACCACTAATTCAAAACACTTAATCCTGTCTTTCGCACATTGACAGAGGCAATACAAACACTAAAAAGTTCCTCTTTGATAGTGGAATTATACAGAATGTGTCCTATATAAGCCCTCTATCCACCTCCACTTGAACATAGGCTAGTGAAGTATTCTGGTCATTGTTTTATATTGAGCAGATGGTATTATGAGATTCTTGATAAAAAACAACAATCACTCAGCAAGGGTTGCAAAGGGGTCGCTGAAACCAAGATTAGCAATTGATTAGCTTTAATGGACCATGACAGTAATAAACAACAGAGCTCTACACAAAGATTTGATTGTCCCATTAATGCTGCTGACACAAATGGCTTTTAACTGGCTTCCTCAAAGCGTTAATATCTTCAGAGCCTCAGCAAATGAAGGACTTTGTCAAAGTGAGAACTATCTTGCAGTGAAGAAGTACTTACTGGAGATATCTAAAAAATATCTCCTATAAAGTGTGTTTCTGATTTATCCAAACAATAGCTTCTATTTCTTCAACACAAAGTTCAAAAAATAGCACACCTTTAAAAGGGTTGAATGCAATAGAGCTCTAAAGCATCAGAATACCAAAGTCAGCATTCACTGAACACAACAATAATATGAGTAATCATTTTCAGTGCCCTCATTTTCTCCTTACTCCAACATGCAGTGACAGGTCTCAGCATCACAGTCTGCTAAACTCGACATTTTATCCTTTGCTCTAAAGAGTTCACTTTTTGTTTTTCCTTTCTGCACAGAAAACTTGTATCATATTTTCATTAAAATGTTTTGTGATTATTGGATGTAACCATGGTAAAGCCTGAAAACCAAACTTTCAGACCTGTGTATTAGTTAGCTAAATGTATGGGAAAGCCTACAGAAAAATGTCTCTGCTTCTCTTAATGCTTAAGCTCAGAATTTCAATAGACACATGGCTAATATTTACATAAAGTTGTAAAATTGAATTGAGATAGCTAAAGTCAAAGTAAACAAAACTCCACCCAACATAACATTCAAGAAACAGAGGATGTAGGAATTCATGAAAGGTATGAAGAACATTACTCATCTAACTCTTGAGTAACACTGCCTGTTAAACTTCACATTGTTAGGTTAGATTACATGGTTTTTAAAATAATCTCATTTTAACTGTTTTATTTAAGCAAAAGCTTTTCTTTCTAACAATTTCAACTGTGAGCTGCTACCACTCCTCCCTGCCATATTAATCCTAAAGGCAATATTTGGAGGCAGTGGTCTGGCTCTGAGGGCTTCCAGATAGGAAAGAGTGTTGCCTGCTTTAGACACAGATCCAAACACAAACCAACTGCATAAATCAAGGTCATGCTAATCCTATCCTAGTGGATCCCACCTCATCTGCAACTTCAACTCCCTACTGAACAGTTCCTTACCAGCACACTGCAAGGATGAAACATGCTGCTAATTACTGGGTTTAAATATCTTGACCTAGGCAAACACATAACAAATAGGGAAGAAATCTCTCAGAGTAAAACCCACCTGCTAGGTCTCCCAGCACACACCCTGAATCTGTAACCTGTCAAAATACTGAGCCAGCTTTCATTAGCTCCATCTCCTGTAATCAGCATCTTTCTATTATTCACATACTTGGCTTTCTACAGCAGTTCAGTTCACACAAGGTATTGTATAAACTTTTATAGTATACTCTGATGATAAATATTGAAAAAGCAAATATTAATTACCTGCAAATCAGCATCAAACTCATGTTTCAGGTAAGCATCTTCTGCAGCCTCAACAAGACGCTGGAAAAAAAAAAAAAAGGTGCATTTGAATTTTTGGAATACTCGATAACATGTTTAAAGTAAAGTGTTTCTTCCAGTATGACAACAAAACAGGTTTGTTTGAAAACTGTGCAACTCCATCTCCATATGATATCTGCTATAGTACTTCATTAAAATCAGAAAAAGAAATAAATAAAAAATAGATGAACCAGACCTTAAAAACACAGACCAGGTTTTCTAAACCTTCAGCATCCATGCTGTGTGGTACAAGACTCACAAAAGAGCTCAACCACTAATTATTATAGTAAAAAATAAATGTAATTTGGTCCTTTCCTCCTCCCCCCCAACTGCTCAGCGTCCTGCAGCTTCCATTCTGACACTGTTTAAAAACACACAAAGGTGCTTTAACACTGGACTTAATTCTGCACACAGGAGCCCTTCTCAAATCTAAAAAGTAAATGGGATGTTTTTCTTAATACTGTACTTGATTGCAAGCAACTGAAATAAAAAAACATTCGTTAAATAACACAAAGATGGAAGAACAGAAAAATAGAGATGAGGTTCATCCACTTAGTATATTTCAAGTGCTGTACATACTACTTTAACATGGTGTATAATCACAACAAGAATTTTCTATTATGGATGTAATGTTCACTGAATGACAGTAATTTAGTTGTGTTTTTTCTTCCTAATACTCAGAACTGTGTTCCGTACTATGTTTATTCAAAGGACAAAATAAGGATTGTATTAGAACATAGCTACTTGAAAACTAATTCATACAGGGGTTTTCTGAGGGGTTTTGCCTCTATCCAGGGTTTCTTTTAGTATTTTAACTCTAAACCTTCCTGCTTTTTATTTCAGTTAACTGAAAATTCATCCATGTACAGCCCAACATTAATCAAAGTGTGATCTGTCACAGAATGTTCCAATATTTCAATTCATCATTTTTATTTTCTTTGATGCATCAGATACCAGTATGAACATTTATTTTATGTATATTTATATGTATTTTTAATCACAAGGCAAGTGAGCTCAATGCTGCTGTTCATGGCACTTCGAGGACAGCTGTGCATCCTTCTGCTTCCTGTTTCATGCACACACTCCTATGAAGTCTTTGGATATAAATCAAAATGCAGTCAGAATTCATATCAATTGCCACACAATTTAAACTATAATGAAAAGAAAAATATCTCCAGTTGCCAATTCAGAATAAATAATTCTATGACAAAAAGTGAAAGTTTAAAGCAGAGCCTTGTTGGTTAATTTTGCATGAAGCACAAGTCATAGCCTTGCTTTCCCCATCTGGGTCTCATTGCACAGTTTGCAAACTGTCTTCTGCCCAGAGGGGTTTTCACACCTCTTACCTTAGTGCAGTGTTATATGTCCCAAGAAAAGATAGAAAATTGGAACCCTAGCGCTGCCCAGGTTGACATAGAAGAGCAAGAGATAAAAGACAAAGCCCACAGTGAATAGCTCACATTTGTCTGCTTTCACCTTTAAAAGTCCTGTCCCATGTAAGTCCAGATGCTCTTACTAAATTCTTTTAGCCTAAACAAGAACAGAGCTGAAGCAGTTCCAACGCCAGCAAATTCAAACCAGAATCAAACTGAGAAGCCCACTGCCTCACCTTCCCACAGGCAGAACACAACATATAACAACGCAACACAACAGTACACGAGGGGAAGCCATGACACAGTACTGCAAATAAAACATCAAGTTCCATGGAAGTGTTCCAACTGCTCCTATGCTGTATGATTAACAGTAAAATCTCACCCTGTAACTTGAAAAAAATGTCAAATATTAATTTGACCCACTTTTTTTTTTTTTTTTGGCATTTCAAATTAAAAATAAGTAATAATAATAAAAGTAATATTTTTACAGAATCATAGAATTGCTTGAATTGGAAGAGACCTCAAAGATCATTTGGAGCATGGAGGCTTACACATTTCATTGACCTCAGAAGCCCATCTTTAGTGTGGCAGTGATCTGATGACAATATTTAACAAATCTAGTCTTCATTTCTTAATTACAGGGAAGGCATTTTATGTAAAATAAATACTCCAGTGCATTACCAGAGGTACGCATCACTTTATAGAAGACCAAGGGTAGCATTACTACTCTGTGCACATGTAATACACTGCTGAGTATTTTCTAAATGCAACAGATGTAAAAAGTGAAATAAAGGCCAAAAAATCTTAACACAAATGAATGCAGGGGAAAAGGGGACGTTTCTTTTTCTGTGCTGAAACACACACTTAACAAAAGAAAAATTATTATAGTATTGCATGAGATCTCATTACCTAGTGGGCTAGAAAAATAATTCATAGCTTCATACATAGTTTGAATCGATCCCAATGTGTTTCAATTACATCTTTGCCACAGTGAAATAAATATTAACTAGAATTTATACGCACATGTAAGAAACAGCTAGAGAAGCATAAGATGAGTAACACCAAAAGAGCTGGTAAGGAGGGCAGCACAGAAATGAGAAGTACCACTTGATACTCTATTGATTCTTCATTTAAATCTTAGTTTAATTTTGGCCCTGCACTGAGAAGTGGGGACATCAAAGTCAAAAAAAAAAAAAATAAAAGTGTGTGGATAAATCTGTAGGAGGCTCTTACATTTTAACATCTACATATATCAATTACAGCTTGAAAAGGAAAAAAAGCCTCAACCTAAAGTAATTTTTTCATCTTTTCCTCATGGCAGCACATCTGTTTGATATTCACCATCTACACAAAACATAGAATCATTAAGGTTGGAAAAGATCTTTAAGATCATCTAGTACAACTGTCTACCTACCACCAATATTGCTCATTAACTGTGTCTCCAAGTACCACATCTATCCTTTCCTCAAACACCTCCATAGACAGCCTGTTCCAATGCCTTACCGCTCCTTCTGGGAAGAAATTCTTCTTAACATCCAACCTGAACCTCCCCTGAAATCTCATATAATTTTTCACAATCATAGAATCATAGAATTACTCAGGTTGGAAGGGACCTCAAGGATCATCAAGCCCAACCACAGCCTAACCATAGTACCCTAACTCTAACTACCCTCTGCTAAATCATGGATTTATGTTTTGGAGGTGAAAAGTAAATAAAACCTTTTCTTATTAAAAAATAAAAGGAAAGAAAAAACACAGCAAAAAGCCTAAATTCAAGAACATTCTAAGAACATAACTAAGTTCATGCTGAAAGACAATTGTATGTAGGAAAAAACAGCAATTTACCTAAGCTCAAAACCTTGTCTCCCCATCATTGTACAATATTGGAGCAAGGGTTTCTGTCTCAAACAAATGCAAACAAACTTTGTAAATAAAGGCAGAAGGCAGTAAAAAGAAAAATAATCTCATTTTTTTTACAGAACTTAATTCTTACATATTGTCTAGGAAACCTTCTGTTCCATTACCAAACGAACAAGCCCCCCAAAAAACCCACCAAAACAGCAATCTCTATAACAGAAAACACTGATAACTACTAACAGTTACCCTTTTTTCACGTGAAATACTGAGTGTAACTTTAATAATCTTATTATTGATTTGAACATCAAATTTCCAATCAAAATTAACAGTAATTGAGCTGTGAACATGCCAAAAATACTTCCTAAAGTGCAGCTAGATAATTATTTAAAACACAGTTCAACAGTTGAGTACAGTCCTCAGAGAGAAATTAGAACTTGCATTTCAATCATCAGAGCAATTTTCTTCACTGGCTCCTTCATTAGAAGATTATGTTGTTCACGTGGGAACATTCAGTAATAGATTACCAAACCATTAAATACTACCCAGTTACCTTTCAGTGAATTCCCAAATTTGGGGTTCATTTCAGAAGTGAAAATGGACTTTCTTCCCAGGAAACCTGTGATGGTACAGGCATTTTGATAACTTCTGAAAAAGGTTTGGATGTTTTGGAAAGCAAAGATTTATTATCATGATAACTTATTACCTATTAGCTTAGGTGATAACTCCAGGACCTAGAGTATTTTTCTTATGAGGAAAGGCTGAGAGGTCTGGGATTGTTCAGCCTGAAGATGAGAAGACTGAGAGGAGATCTTATTGAAGAAATATCTAAAGGGTGGGTATCAAGAAGGTGAGGACAGACTTTTTCCATTGGTGCCCAGTGACAGAACAAGGACAATGGGGACAAACTGGAAGACAGGAAGGTCAATCAGAATGTGACAATCTCTTCTTTGTGAGTGTCACAGCACTGGAACAGGCTGCCCAGAGGTAGTGGAGTCTCCTTCTCCGGAGATATCCAGAACTCACTTTCCTGTGTGACGTGCTGTAGGGAACCCGCTTTAGCAGGGGGTTAGACTCAATGATCTCCAGAGGTCCCTTCCAACCCCTGTGGTTCTGTGAGAATTTTGGCATGGGTGGGACTTCTGCTGTAAACCCTCCATACATTCACCAGAGTTCTGAAATTGGCTTCTTTTATAGTTTCTTTTAGTAGAGAAGGCAAAGAAGCTGTCAGAGGACATTGGTGGTGCTCATCAGTAACCCTATTAATTTCTTCGCACAAAAACAACAGCATTTAGCATATTGATAAATACACCAATCTGCAAACAGACCTCTCAGCCTCCCTGTTTTATTGCATACACTTGCCATAACCAGCGATACAGGGTAGGAATCAGAGACTGATTCTGACCTTGAAGGAATGTTTGTTACCAACAGAAACACAGGAGTTTTTAAACAGGCTAACAACAGCAGCCATACAATGTTTTTTCTTGTATAAATTACAGCAGGGAGGTGGAGCAAATAAAAGTTTCTCTTCAGAAAGTGCAGCAACAGACGTTATTTCACTGTTTTCCTTAATTGCATGATATTTTCCATGAAATTCTATCACTAGAATTGCTGCTGCTGAGCATAAGACACTGAAAATTATTTAGCCTCTTATCTTGAAGTTATACAAACTTTTAGTTCTTGTGGCAAGAGACAGATACCAATCCTGCAAATAATGTCCTACCAAAAAAAGACTGCCCTAAGGCAGTTCTAACTTCAGTTCTATCAACTCACTAGGTAATGATCAGTCACAGTAAGCAATGCATCAATGCACAATCAAAGCACAAATTATAAATTAAGAAAAAAAACAAGTTAAAAGCTTAGAATATGTAATTACTGTAAATAACTTAAATTATCCCCATTTATTCATTCAAGGTTGGAGGATGTTCAGGTTGATTGATGCTAGGGAGTGAGCTAGTTTTTAGGGGATTTTGTTTGTTTTTGTGGGGGTTGGTTTTTTTTTTTTTTTTTGGAAGCAATAGAAGCAACAAAGAGCTGAGCTTGACAAAGAGCTGGACAAACTGCAATGAAACTGTAAATGGATTAGTTCTGATAAAGTACATAAGTCTTGCATGTACCAGAATAGTGGTTAGGACAGTGTAATTAGATGCATTAAGGAAAGTTAGTCTGTGTGTGCATACACACGCATGCCTTTAAATATGCATCTCTGCATGTACACACACATACTCAAAAGTAGCCTGCAAGTATCATTAGGATTCTTATTCTTGTCCCCTATACCGAATCCTTAAATTAAAACATGTAATCTGTTAATCTAGTTCACACATTTAAACCACCACAGGTCACTCTTCTGCTGATTTCAGCATCATGCTCTTACTTGGATGGTACCAGCCTTTCTGTATGTGAGTGCTGTTAAGACTTGTATCACGTCTAGCAAAAATAGCTCTCCTTTCACTCCAACAGCTTTTAGGACCACTGCTGGATGCTTTACAGATAAAGAATCACACAATCATTTGAGCTGGAAGGGACATTTAGAGCCCATCTAGTCCAAGTCCACTGCAACGAACAGAGACACCTACAGCTCCATCAGGTGCTCAGATCCCATCCAGACTGACCCTGAGTGTCTATAGGGTCTGTGTATCCACCAACTCTCCGGACAACCTGTGTCAGTGCCTTATTGTAAAAATCTTCTTCCTTCTATCCAATCTAAATCTCCCCTCTTTTAGTTTGAACTCATATTCATACCCTTGTGTCTAATCACAACAGACCCCTTTAAAGAGTTTGCTCCCTTCCTTCTTATAGTCCCCCTTTAGACACTGAAATGAAGGAAGATTTGGAATATTGTTTGTACTTGAGTTCACTTCAGGCAAAACTCTATTAGTAGGATTCATCTCACCTAACCTCAGCTCTTTCAAATTTAAGCATCTCTCTACACAAGAGAACTAAACATCCTCCATATGTTGAGAAAAACACTGAAGGGTGGCTTGTCCCATTCTAAATTCCAGCTTCCACAGTAAGATATTGGGAAGAACGAACTTTGGAGCTTTTCCCTTCACTCTCTTCTAATCTATTAGATTAACTTTCTATGACTGAAGTTAAGGGTAGGTGAGTCACACACCATATGTGCAACATAAATGAGCTAAAGAAATATGGAAATATTCCCATACTTATCAAACAGGGGAAGAAGTCTTGAGGTAACACTTGGTGTTGATAGCAGCCCCAGGACTAGTCACCACATTAAGGTGTTTCTGCTCTATGTAGAAGCACTAAGTGAATCCAACTGTTTTGCTCCGTTCCCCTCTTCTGCTTCTCTCCTCATCTCTGCACTAAAGTTCACCTCCCTCAAGTTAATTCAAGTCCAGCTTGTGATCTGTGGTCCACTTCAGCAAAATCAGCAGTGCAGTGATATATATTCCTTCTAGTTTCTTACCAGATTCTGTGACACAACAAGAAGTCCACAAGATTTATCACTCAAAACAAAGGTCAGTTTCAGAGTCCGCAGGACCTATTTCAATTCCCTAGCCCAGCATTCAATCATGAGACACAGAGACTTGTCTTTACTTTCAAACTAAGCTCTGAAAACAGAAGATATCACTCTTTCTCAAGGTTAACTGCACTGTTACTGACTTTCCACAGGGTCAGGACTTCAACTGCCAGTAGACTAAAAATAAACTTGCAAAGAATTAAAAAAAAAAAAAAAGGAAATCAAATTTAAACAGTTTTCTACTAAGATCTCCCCAACTGCCTGCTGCAAGTGGAATAGGTGATGAAAATGCTCTATGCTAGATATTAACGTGAATAGAGTATTACTGGGGAACAATGAAGAAAGAAGCATTTCATGGGGTAAGATGGTGGGGATATATTCAACAGATTGAGTTAGTTCGATATTGAGATACAGTGAGGATACTGCAGCAAATACTCCACCTTTCCTAACAACTGATTTGATAAGTTAAACAAATCAAATGTTAGCATTGGTATGGTTCTATACTTTTATAACAAAAATATCAAGCTAGAAACTTCAATCACTGCTAGGAATGTAAAGCCAAACTCATAAATACCAGAACATGTCAGAATGGAACTGTCTGTATTTCAATACCAGTAATACTATACTATTGTTATCGATGTGATAGTGCATGACTTTGTCCATATGATTTTGTTTGGTTAGAACATGGATACCTTTGCAGTCCACACAGTGCAATGGCATCAGGTATCCATTTTATACAAACCAGAACTGCACCACGTAATCATTCATCTCAGAAATTCAGTGTTACATCTCAGGTTATACAGGCACAGATTCCTTGGCAGACTTAATACTGAAATGTACTCAATTTCTGCCTTCAATCATAATCATGATTTAATTCTGTTCCTTTCATACTTGATCACAGTCTAGACATACTCATATTTCTTTTCTATCCCTCCTTCTAAATCCTGAGCTCAGTATGCTCCTGTGGTCTCCCCAAACTCCAGTACTAAGGTTTTTCATACCATTCTCTACCTTTCTCTAGTACTTAACATAACAGCTCTAGCTCCCATGCTACCAAACATTCTCTTCATGACCCATAGACAAACTTCTATTGCTCCTGACTCATTTTCTAGTGCCCTCATTCAAACACAGACAGACAAGATAAGAAATCTCTTAAACCTTCTTAATCTTTCTTCTATGCTTAGTAGGCATAAGGACACACTGACAATCTGCCAGTGAAGACTTCATTTCCAATGTCTGCTGCTGATTCAAGCTAAGACAGACTAACGGTGCAATTGCTCAATGATGTTCATGTTCAGTTATGTACTGAAAGTCACAGTGTAAAGAATTTTCAGTGATTTCACTTACAGATAGTTTTGTTCTGATAGGTTTTCTAATGGCAATATGCCTCTATGTGCAGATTTTCCATATGATAACTTGATCCAGCTGGAACAGATTTTCAAAGAAAACCTTGCATCAAGGCCACATCCCTGCCAATTTCAAGAGTTGGTTCTCAAGCACAGGAGTGTTATAGTCTTAATGAAAAGAACATCAGAACTATTCTAAAAAGAGTAAATGGATGGATGCAGTTTTGCCTAGTTTCTTTCCTGGAAACAGCTGAAGTGCAAAGATAAGATTACAAGCTCTTTTTTTTTTTTTTTTTTTTTACATCCTGAAAGCAAGTTATTTTTTTGAGACTAAAGACCACACTTCATCACTCTGAAGACTTGATGAAGATTCCAGTATTAATTAGAAACGTAACTTCAGACTAGAAGATAATTTAGTCTTTCACAATTTTGTATACTGTCAGCTTCGATAAGAAAAAAAAAAAAAAAGGCTGCACTGAAGCACTCTATTCACATATTTATCTGGCTGATTAATCCTGAGATCTTATGTCCAC
>PPHD01028250.1:0-10936 GCA_002909625.1 Bambusicola thoracicus
TCTCAAAGAACTTCTTTATTCTTTCTCATTTATTCATGAAAAATGTCTGATAGAAGGATAGTAAGGCAGCCATGCATGGCAGATCAAAATTCAGACAGGCCCATGGTGTTAAGCTTTATTCAGTGAGGTGCCTGACATACTTAATATATTCTAGACCAACCCCCTTAGTTCACACTTGGAAGGTCCAGTTGGCAACAATTTGTTTTTGTAACCTTAAACTGTCTTCTGTGCTGAAACTACTACGTCAGAAATTTCCTTAACCTTTTAGTCAGGGTTTATTAGCATGGCCTTTACATATTTAGTCTTGATAGAGGAAAAAACTGTGGATCAGATGCTTCATCACTGGAGAAAGGATAACAGATAGAACTTGTTTTGCATCACGTCTAAAAAAGTCAGTGCTGAGTAGAGAAGGAAGCTACTTGATCGTTCTCAACAGATTTCTAATTTGTCACAATGGCTATCCAGATCAAAGGAATTTATTTCTTGCATAACATGACCCATAGCAATTCACCAAAGGATCAAACAGTCAGAATGGTGGTTCATTAAGTTCCATGGGCAGCTTCACCATATCCGACAATCAGTAAGTCTTCTGAAATTCATGTGGTAATTCTATTGTCTTGCCCATAAAATACCACCTACAGTGTTGAAGACTTGCATACTGTGTGAGCTGTTTGTGCATCAGCAAAGAGATATTCTAGGTAATGAGACAAATCTTTCAGGAATTAGGGAACATCTGAACCTAGAAATGGACTAATCAAGACTTTTGTAGGTTAAGTATATATTCACTGATTGAGTAGGGAATTGCTATCACATAGTTTACTGCCTTGTGCTCAGGATTCATCTTTCAAGAGTATGGCCAGTATTTGTTTAAAATTTCTTACTCTCCCACTTGCATCCAGGATCAACTTAAGTTTGGCCTCAGCATAATGACACAGTAATGTGGTCAAACATTTTAAGATCTATTTTTAAGTATGTTTTTAGATTATTGTTTTCTCCATTGCCTTCCAAATTTGCAAATGCAAACATTATAAATGTTTTCATCGCTTTCATCAATCCATGACATGCTAAAGCTCTTTTTGTAGGCATGGTTTATATATTTCCTTTTTCTCTGTCATTTGGATTTTTGTATGGATGCTTTCAAGACAAACAAGAAACAAAACAAAACAAACAAACAAACAAACCCCCCCAAACCAAAACTATTAGCTGTGCTTGAATTTGTGGATAGGACTCATTTTCCTTTTTCTTCTTTGATGGTGATCTGACTCGTCACCAGTCAAACTAGAATTACAGAGCTATTACCCACTGAAATAAGTGAGATTCATGAATGTATTTGACAAAGCAGAAGGACTGGAAAATATTAGAGCTTTATCTCATGTGAACTGAGTTAGAACTCAAATGCAGGATGAAAATCAAAGCAAAATGTAGACAACTCAATTTCTGAATTTGTGATACAGAGCATAAAAGAAAAAAATCATAATTTGTGGTTACATTATACATCAATTTCAGTACCTTTAAAGTTTACTCATTCAATATGTCTGTAAGTCTTTTACGCGTTAAATCTATAAAGACATTCAGTAGCTAACATTAGCAAAATGAAATAGCCCCAAATAAATAGCTTTTCTGTAAATGAAGAAACTTTCAGTGATATTGATTCAGGGTCAGATACATCATGCTTTTGAAAATCAGCTAATTTCTGGAGAGCTTTTTATCTGAATGATTTCCCTTTTAGTTTGTGTCTGAGAAGCACAGGGGTTGAAGATATGGCAAAAGAGAACTAGCTGGTTAAATAAGTGATAATTTTTGCATGCACCCCAACTTGGCAGCAGTTTTTTTAACATACTTTACTTATCTTCATTGACATCTTTTTTTTTTTTTTTCCTGCTGGATTCTTTTCATTAGTTATCACATTTCTCATCCTATTTTGCAAAAGGACCTAGAGGTAAGAAAACAGACAGAACCAGCAAAATTCATGGTTGAAAAGATTTTTGGAATGAGGCCCACGATGGCCCAGTTGCACATGGGTTTTTCTGTCTTTCAGAGTGGGGCTTTTTTGTAGACTCAAAGTGCTATTTTAAGCACTTTTCTGTAAGGGAACGTTAAGAGCAGGAAGACTTTTTTAAAAATATATATTTCTTTTTTCTCTTGGATGTGGTCAGTTATTAATGGAAAAGCAAATGAATCAACAGAAATGCAGTCCATACTTTCATGATGATTACAAGAACATCTACAGCTTAAGAAATTTATTAATTTTGTCAATACTTGATTTAAACAAATCCTTTTATATAACATATTATAACAAAACTTTCCGTATTGCTGTTCCAATATTTATTATTTTTTTTTTTATGTAGAATTTAAAAAAATGGATTTGTTATCCTGAGCTGGGTGGTCCAAAAAAATCTAGTCATGTCCTGAGGTTGTATTAATGTATTTAATCTTCTTGAATTTATGAACAAACAATATATTCTCTTCCTGGCAAGCTGTCTAACCTGCTTCCTTCCCATCCATTTCTAAAAATACCCCAGGCAGAATGTTTATATTGGTGTAATGGCTGTCTCTGAAAATACTGTGTTTGGAGGTGGCACTTTTCAGAATGACCTATGAAAAATGTCAGTATCCATTACAAACCATCTACCATCTTTGGAAGACATTTCTCCAAGTTTGTCTAAATTGCTGTATGTAATCCTAGAAAATTTATGCTGTAGTTTTCCATTGTCATCTATATCCTAAAAAACTGCTGACAAATTTAAGAAGAATGTATTGCATTCAGCCATATTTGGACACCGATTTGTCTTTCAAATAACACTTATATCTGAAATGGGAAATACTTCTCCACAAGGGCTTTTCACTCAGTGAAATTTTCTGATATTAAAAGAGCTTATTTAATAAATGAGTTTATAGGTTAGTCTCTTCTCCACTTTAATACTTGACATGTCTTTTAGAAATATTAGTAAACATGACATTGGGTTATGTGATTTTATCTGCAGTTACTGCCACTGCTCTATAATAAAAGTAAATGCAGTTTTACTAAGAGCAAGAGAAATTACAAAAATCTCTGAAAGTATGCCCAATACCCAATCAATTAAATTCCAATCGACCCACTAAATCCTGCAGTTTGACCTATTCTATATTTTATCCTTTTGTACATAATAACTTCAGTGGCTAGTAAACTGAGCTGTGCTGGAACCAACAGCCTGGAGTGATATTCTCCTGTGACTTTCCTTTGCTCTTTCCAGCTACCATAAAGCAAGGCATTTGCAAGATGTCAGCCCTGATTACTTTCTGCAGTCCTGTCAAGCAGCTGTTTCATGAAGTTGAAAGTTAGTGAAATCTTAACAAGTGCAATACATTAGTATCTTTTGGGGGTCATGTTCTGTACGTGTTTTGTTCCATAGGAACCATAAACTGTAGCTGAACAGGTCAGTCAGCATGGTTGGGGTTTTTTTGTGCTATGACTGTCTCTATCCCCTCTAAGACTCTTCAGTGTTACCCTTCTGTAAATCAGGCTGTTTGTTGTCAGGGTGCATGCATACAGCCTAGACTTGCCACTTTTGTTACAATCTCTTTGGACTCCAAGTCTTCATCACAAGTCAGTCCGTGCATTCTAATACACAAAGTATTGAAAATAATGTGTGAAGAAGTAAAAAATGCTGCCGTCTGCAAAGTCATGACGGTTTGAAGTCTACAGAATGAAACAAACTCAGCATTAGGGTTTAATATGGCCAGTAGACACCTTTCTACCCCAATGTTATCCTGGGGTGCCTTAAAAAGAGCATGGCCAGCAAGTAAAGGGAGGCAACCTTCCCCCTCTACTCTGCCCTCGTGAGGCCATATTTAGAATACTGTGACCAGTTCTGAGCTCCCGGGTTCAAAAAATACAAGTATCTCCTGAAGTAGTCCAGCAGAGGACCACAAAGACGATAAAGGACCTGGAGCATCTCCCATGTGAGGGAAGACTGAGTGACCTGGGTCTGTTCAGACTGCAGAAAAGAAGACTGAAGGGGAATCTAATAAATGTTTATAAATACCTAAAGGGAGGTGGGAGGCAAATGGATGAGGCCAGGCTCATCTTGGTGGTGTGCAGTGATAGGAATAATGGTCTAAAACTTGTACACAGGCAGTGTACAAACTAAGAGTGTACAGGACTAACGCGGGGAAGAACTTTATGGCATAGGTAATGGAGCACAGGAACAGATTGCTTGGAGAGGTTGTGGAGTCTCCTTCTATGGATATTCAAGACCCTCTGAATGCCTATGTGTGCAACTTACTGTAGGGAACCTGCTTTAGCAGCGGGATTGGACTCAATGATTTCTTGAGGGCCCTTCCAACCCCTGCAATTCTGTGATTCTGAAGTAATGATTCTTAAATTATTGCAGGCTTGTCCATCTACTTTTGTCATTGTTTACAAAAATGGGATACATAAATGGTAAACTATTTCAGTTAATTCTGGTTATTGTTGTTTGAAAGCTATGCAAAGTGAATACAGCAATTTAAGGTAAAGCAAATCGAGTTATCCAGGAAGATCAGGCATTTAAGGCAGAATCTTTATCTTGAGGAAGTTTCTTTGTTCCCTATTGACAGAAGAACACTGTCTAGAAGAACAGCAAGTATGTGCGCAGTGTTATACAATCAGTTTCTGGAGTATTATGAATTCCACAAAGAAGCATTTGATACAAAACCATTAAGATATTTTATTACTTCTTTCAAAGATTAATACAAAAAGTTCTAGCATTCTGGCCTTTTGGTAGGAGTACATCTTGTCTGATTTTTTTATAGGAAGGTGTTGTCAATTAATTAACCTGTTTAAAAGAAGAATCTCCGGGAAATATTTAAAAAATACCAAGTCGAAAATTGCAAAAAAAATTAATATTTTATATATATACCTTGAGTGAACATGTCAAGTGTATCTGTTTAACTGAGCTAAGTCTTAGAAAAAGCCAATTGGAATGTAGTTCCCCAACTATACACTGTACTCCTTTGAAAATCAGCCAGAGAAGCATACTATCCTGCAGGGACCAAATTTGGTACTATCACAGTGTTTCTGTTGTTCCACTCTGTGGAAGTCAGCAGAAATAAGCAGAAAGACTATTGACAACCTTTTGGGTAAACTGCATATAAAGCCATGACTGTGTACTGAATAAGAAGGAGCTCCAAATCTACTCCTTTCTGTGTTTTGGGTTAATATGCAGCACTGAGGCTGATAAATAAATGAGTGTTGTGTAGCACATAAAGATTATAATTGATGTAGCTCCAGATGCAAAGCTTCAGTAGACTTTATAGAAGACTTGAGATGTGTATTTTAAACACTTCTAAGAATTTGAAGAGATGGAGGATGCAGAAGACAGGACTAATAATGTATGTTTTACTCAAGCCAGATACATACACAGCTGGATAGCTTTTCTTAATAAAAATTGTTAAAAAAAAAACCAAACAGTGAATGGCTTCAAGCTGTGCCAGGGAAGGTTCAGGCTGGACGTTAGAAAATACTACTTCTCTGAAAGGGTGGTCAGGCACTGGAATGGGCTGCCAGGGAGGTGGTGGAGTCACCGACCCTGGAGGTGTTCAAGGAACGTTTGGATGTTGTGTTGAGGGACATGGTTTAGTGAGAACTATTGGTGATGGGTGGATGAGTGAGGAAACAATATGCTTTCCAAGTCCTAAAGGAAAGATGAAATTTTTACATAACTTCATGACTCTAGATCCTGGAGAAAAACTATGAAAGCTGTGAAATCTGTGAAAATCTGCAAAACTGTAATAAGTGGATTACTCTATTTGTTAATAACAGGAATGGACTTCTAGCTAATTGGCAGTAAACTGTCCTTGCATATTGAGCTGTTTTTATTTCATTCCTAAAGAAGTGAATATCTTGATAATCTCATTGAAGTGACTCTCAAAGCTGACAGACCTGATCTAGAAGAAATCTGAAAGGGCTGTCTTTACATTTCACTAAGATTCTGTTTCATGGCAGAACTGTACAGAATGAAATCTCATATGGAATATAGTTGGCTACCAAGTTATCAGTAGTGGAGCACTGTCATACTATCATAAGCATCATTCTTTCCCAAATTGCCTGCTTAAGACAAATTCTTTTCTTTTCTTTTTTTTTTCAGTCAATTATTCATTATTGTAATGAGTTAAGTTTACTAGATGGTAATTTCTTGGTAAAGTTGCTGTAAGCTTTACAGTAGGGAAGTTTTCAGTTGGAAAATGTATTTTTCATAGAAGTCAGGTATTTCGCAGAAGCATATTGACACTGGTTAAATCCTATGAAAAGAGGTAAAAGCATTCAAGCAACACACCATTTTTGGATTTGATACTATTAAATGTTCCAACTGAGTGATTTGGCCAGCAAAAGTTAGTCCATAATTATTATTTTTTTAGGTAAGAAAGTATTCATGCAGGTGTCGGGAATATTTGGCTGATTTTATTTCTGGTAAAGATACTTGCTATGTCTTAGCAAGCTAAAGAACAGATGCTTTCTGAAGCTGCCTGTGATGTGCTCAGCAAGAATTATAAAAGGTATAACTTCTTTCCAAAACCTAATTTGGTGATTTTATTCTAGCAGGACTGTGTGCTCATGTACATATGGCTGAGTCTATGAATTTATCTGAATTACAAAAGTGATGTGTGTTTCGAACTTTTAATCAGTTTAATTTCAACTTTCATTAAGAAAGTGTGAACTATAATTTCATTTTAAGTAATATGTATTGGCTAATTGGTAGCTGGATATATAAATTTTGGTTTGTTTTTGTTTTTGTTCTGTCTGTAAAGCAATCAAGACCTTAATGACCTCATCAAAGTGAATCCACAGTCTCTCACAAGCAACAAGGAGTAAGTCTTCAAAGTTTTTCAGGCCCTGCTTTTCTAAGTCAGTGACTAGTTTGTAATAATGTGAATGTCAGGAAAGGTAATGTAGCAAATCTCTAAAATGTTTCTAGACTAATAAGTAGCATTCTTTATATAGAGTGACATTAACATGAATATAAAAATGCAGATGAATTAATTGGTGTATGCACGGTCAGCTGAGCAAATGTTATCTATGGCAAGCTTCCATACATACCCAACATGCTTTCTTAAAAATGTATTACAGAAAATATATTAATATAGTTATATAGTTAGGGAAGGTGCATTGAACAAAATATTGTATAAATCACGGATGATAAGTGTTGCCCCGACAGCATGTAACAAAGCATTTCAGTCAGCCAAGGGGAGTGAGCCATGAAGAGCAGCTTACAATTTTGAACTGCATGTCAGTTCACTTTGTTTCAGGCCAAATTTCTTATGGTCTATAATCAGTCCTTCGGCATACAGAAAGGGAACTGCCCTGTGCTAGTGCTAGAAGAGCTATATAATGTTGTACTGTGCTAGTTCAGAAAAATGCTGTGTAGCATTTTTCACATCTTACACTAGAATTGTATGATTACTTCAAGAAACAGCACATAAATGTTGCCATCATCCATTTTCTAGCAGGGAATCTTGCCTATATGTAGACATACATATAAATTCATATACAGTTTAGTACTAAACTGTAGGTTGAATATGAGTTTTTTTCCCTGCAAATTTTAATTTACAGAGAATGTATTAGGACAGAGTCCAAGACTTTGAAGCATTGCTTAATTCTGGGAAACATCCAGAGCTGTAAAATCAATAAGTCCATTCTGGATTAAAGTGTCCAACTCAGTTATCAGCTTCAAAGAGCTGACTTACCTTTTTCTTTTGCCCTCTTCCTCTACCTAAAAAGAAATAGGATTTACTGCAATAGAGTGCTTTTCATAGATCATTGTTCCCTCTAGATAGGTGAACCAATATAAAGTCAGTTTAAAGAAATTAAATATAAAAATTGAGAGGAAAAGGTGACACCTAGTTTAACCACACTTCTTTATTTCTTTATATGTTCCTTCATTTTATTACACTGTACCTCTTTCCATCTAGAGGGAATATTCTAACAGTTGTTGGTTTTTTTTGTTGTTGTTTCAGTGTAAAAGACCTTGAGGATTTTACTGAAATAAATACTTCTCAGAAAAATAAGAGGCAAGACCGTCATCTTTCCCTTACATACTTCTAAAAATTCTTTGGTTAGATAATGATACTAATAAGCTCTTTCCTGTAAAGGTAATGATGGAAGTCAAGATTAATACTTGAATTTGAGCTAATTGCTTAAAATTCCTCATTAAATACAGGATGGTAAATATAAACAATTCAGTGTGGACGAAAATTAGTTCTTAATTTTATCTTATTTGAACTTAAACAGTCAGTGCATGACCATCTTTTTAAATTACACTTAATATGAAATATTGTTATCAAATCAGCTGTTTTGCAGCCAATGAGTTGGTAGTTACCAGTATAGATGTGGTCATACAGTCCTAGAGAATATACGGAGACCTAAACTATAGTAAGACAAAACAGCGCTGGATGTGACTACAAAGCAAATAACACGTTTTGGCAACCATCGTGCTGGTGCCTGTACTAAGTAAAATCATACTGCCAAGTTAAAATGACATAATTGTAGTCTATTTAGAAGATGTAAATAGGCTTTTCAGCTGTAGCATGGCAGATGATGAGATGCAAGGGTCATAAATGGAAATGAGAGACTCAGACATTATATAAGGAGGACTGTCCAGCAGTGGATGAAGTTGGGTAAAGAGGCAGTTCTACTTCTGTCCTTGGAGGTTTTCAGGGGGTCAATTGCAAAAAGTCCTGAGCAAGCTCAGGCCTCAAAGGTTTAGAGACCTCCCAAGGACCCTTCCAACCTGACTTATCATACAGTCCTATGATGTGGGAGAGACACAGACATACTGCAAAGAGTACAACAGAGGATTACCAAGATGATCAAGGAATTAAAGCATTTATCCTCTGGAGAGAGGCTGAGAGAGCTGCGACTGTTCAGCCTGGGGAAGAGGAGTCTTGGGAGACTGTATCAACTACTATAAATACCTGAGAGGAGGATGCAAAGAAGGCAGAGCCAGGCTCTTTTCAGTGGTGCAATGAGAAGATGCAATGGGCACTAACTGGGACACAAGAGATTTCATGTGAACACCAGGAAGCACTTCTGTGCCATTTGGGTGATGGAGCACTGGCACAGGTTTCCCAGAGAGTTTGTGGGGTCTCCTCCTTGGATATCTTCAAAAGCCACCTGGATCTGGGCCAGGGCACCTTACTCTGGGTGGCCCTGCTTGAGTATGGGGTTGGACTAGATGGCCTCAAGAGGTCCCTGCCAGCCTCAGCCCTCCTGTGATTCTGTGTGTGATTTTTTGAGTAGCATGTCATACCTCTATAGTGACACAGTGGAGAGAAACAGAAAAATACTGAAGTTTGATAACTTTTAATTCATAACTAAAGATCTGTAGAAATTGTAGTATACACTCAGTATAGTCAGGAACGTTCCTTGTTAAATGCATATACTTTTTTTCCTTTTTCAACATACAAAATTCAACACATTTAATATGCTTAAATTGAATCAAATAACTTCATTAATTGAGTTGTTTCTAACTTTCACAGAGATGAGGACCTTGCTGTTCACACAGAAGTGAAGTCTCCTGATGACCAAAGTAAAAAAGGGTGAGACTCAGTTCATAGTTCTCTCTAAAATTTAAAGACCACACAGCAAGAGCTGTAGGTGTTTAGTGTGGTATCTCAAAATACTAATTCCTAACGCAAATAAACTGAATGTGCATAACTTGTGTAAGATACGTATATTATTTATAAAATGTGCCAGCTTCATTAAATATAGCAACATAACTGCACGTATTAGCAATGCAACATAAGTAAACGCATTCATAGCTTAAAAAAATCACTGATGCTAGTTTGTCAACTAATGTGAAGGTAATATTATGTTTTCAGGTACCATTCCTGTCGTATTTTTTAGTCTTCCATTTAGTTGTATATATAAATGATGAGGAAAAAATTAGCTATCTGAATACAGAAGTACTTCTGCTTTTTTTCTTTTAATATAAGTATTTTTATCCTAGCAGTTCCACTTGACAGACCAGAGGAACATAGCACTGAGTATGTAAAGTGAATGAGTTTCTCTTTTAGTTCTGAAAAGAAGCCTGCCAGATTAGTACTAAAGCACAACGGAGGGTGCTGCTTCATGCAGCATGTTATGCATACAAAACAGCAACCAGCACAGGGTGAGGTTCATTTAGCAAAGCTTTAGACCTTGGCAAGTTCACTGAAATAAATCAAAATGCAGACCAAACATCCAGAGTTAAGGCTTATAATCATCAAATTGTTTCAGAATATAACATTTGACAGAACCAAACAAGAGTAGCCTTTGTCTGAGCTGCTTTGTAAAATTGTCAAGAAAATTATTAGCACTTATTACTTAAATCCTATAATTTATCTGACAAGGTTCATTCCTGTTTAGTGGCATATCATCGTTACTGAATGGAAAACTGCAGAAGACAAGGTTTATTCTGCTTGAATCATAATCCTGCTTCTTGATATAAGAGTCTGTGTATCTGTTTGGCTCAGGATTACAGATGAAAACATTAGTCTAGTATTTATATGTATTTATGTATATATATACAAATAAAATATTCGATTTCTGAGCTGGAACTAAAATACAGTAAAAGCAAGGATAAAATATTGCGGAATATTGCTAAGAACATGCAGAATATTATCAACCACTGAAACTACTGTACAGCTGAAAATCTCAGTGGGCACTTTGAGGAAACTAAGTTTCAGTTAAGTTGGGGGAGTTTCTGATATGTGTTTATCTACTAGCATAAACTGAGGGCTTAAAATTACGGATCTGTGATTCTGTAGTTTTCTACAAGTAACAAGCAGTAGGAAAAAGATAGCTTTCTTTAACTGCTGTTACGAACATAAGCTTCTAAGCTTCTCCATTTATGGCCATAAGTGAAGGCTGTATGGCTGAAAAGGATTTTTATAAAGACTGTTTTCTTGTTGCTTTTTTTTTTTTTTTTTTTTTTTTTTT
>PPHD01028251.1:0-10936 GCA_002909625.1 Bambusicola thoracicus
GACAACATACATCATCTTGTTCCCAACTTAAAGTCAGTTTTAGCAGCAGTCAGTGACTGACACACGGGTAAAATCTTAAGCAGCAGCTTAACCACAGACGTGTGTAGTGGTAAGAAATCCCACGACATGTAAAAGGGGAAGCTCTGAAGTCACTGCTGAATGCCAGCTAAAGCAGCTTTACAAGGTCAGTCCGACTTCTAAGTTTTCCTTCTGATGCTCCTAATGCCATTAAGCAAATTTGCTTCTTTAATTAGAATTATACAAAGGCAAAGAGAGATCAGGAAGACGATACAAAAACGTATAAAGAATGGGAAAACCTACAGACTTTGGAAAATAGGATTCTGGAAAATCAAAATGTTTACATTTTTTGTTGTAGGCTTTCACTTTTTTATCCCTTTGAAATACATTTAGTCTTAAATTAATAAAGATCAAACGAATACACGTTCTTTAAACAGACATCATAAAAATGCAGACATCACACCACAGGATCCATCATTTAAATCTCCCAATAGTCGAACGGTTAAAGTGAAGCTGGCTAACGTCAGGATAAAATGCTCTGATAAAAAGATGCCGTGGCTCTAAGGAAAATGCGAATTAAGAGAATCGAGAGCAAAGCAGGTGATGCTTTAGTCTGAATCCGAACTGTCTTGCTTATTGGTATGGTACTGGCTGACTGCTTCTTCCAAAGGAGCCATTGTACCATCCGGCCGCACTCCCATTGGCTTTATAACCTCATCTCTGTAAGAGATGGAAAAAAAGGATATACATTAGCATATGTACACGTATCAATTCACACGTGTATAATACAATCGCATACAGTATATGCTTTAGCACATAATAAGCCTTTAAAAGGAAGTTATTTCTACTGAAGCCTTCTGTTTTGAAGGAAGAGGAACAAAAAACCTTCCAAAATAGGTGGGAGGGGAAGAGCGGGACAGATAAAGACCTCATTCATGTAGGCCAAACCTCCTTAGCCAATTAAAAACACCATGAAAAGTCAGTGCCTAATAGGCTCAAGGCAAGGAGCAGGTTCACTGTTTCAAACAGACAAACTGGCTTTTCTTCCGAGAGTTCTTGGCCAGCCGTTCCCACCTAGATTTTCACCTGCCATTCTGGCCAGTAAATGCAGATGCAGTTAAAACAAAGATGCGATGCGCATTCCTCTTGCTGCAGGAAATAACTCGGTGAAGAGAGCAGACTGCCTGCACCACTACACCACTACCAGGGGTGTGTAAGTACTTGTTGATTCATTTAAAAAAGCTGACTGATTCTAATACTACTGCTTTTGTTTGCGGCAGTTTAATTACAGGATTGACAGCCATTTTAATCTCTTCAAAGCTCTAAAGGCCTCTCCAAGCTAATCCAATTATATCTACTCCACAAGCTACAGCCTCATCTAAGAGATGATTAATTATTGATTAAGCCAATCAAAAAGTATTAGCAAAGATTTATTTAATCCTTACTTTTTATCACCTCATTTATATGTGGATTATAGCAAAACCTGTGAGGGCAAAGATAACACTATGATTTTCTCCTGGAGGAAAAAAAAAGGGAGGGGGGGGAGGAGAATACCTCAAAATATTCAGGAGTCACCTTAAATAAAGGAGCAGAGGCTTGATGTGAGGTTTGATGTCAATTCACCCCTCACTTAAAAGGCAGCCCCGTAAAACCCAGGCGATTTAACACAGTGTATGCTTTTCCCCTGCTCCCCCCGGGCCACAGACAGTAAAACTACACCACTCAGTGGGGAGGACAAAAGCATTTCACCGGCTCTCTGCTGGTCTGCAGTACTACCTTGGCTGAACAGAAGGGACAGAAATTGGTTGTATGCAGCTGGCAACCTAAACTTAACACAAGAATAGAAACAACAGGAAAGGCAACATCTGAATTACGTGGCATGTATAAACTAGATACGGTACAGCAAAGCAGTAGTTGAAGTCTCTAAGAGTCCTTTTTGCTCAGGAAAAGGAATCCATCTATTTGCACAGATGTGGCCATCAGACACTGCAGCGCCAAGCTCGCAAATCCCACTGCCTGCAGCACCTCAAAACATGAGAACTGCCCCTGGAGGAACCCGTCTGGTTTGGCCAACCACATCTGGGCAGGCAGCCGGGAGCCAGGGAAGGACATCTGTTAGGACCATAGAATCACTGAATCACTCAGGTTGGAAAAGACCTTAAAGATCATCGAGTCCAACCGTGACCTAACCATACTACCCTAACTAACAACCCTCTGCTAAATCACATCCCTGAGCATCACATCCAAACAGAGCTGGCCGGCTGTACTTCAGGACTGAGAACTCCTCGTCCTCAAGTAGTATAGGCTATAGCACGCAGATTCTACTCAAATCGCTTTTCATGCCCCCTAAGCTGAGGGGATTCTAAATCGCTGTTTTAGGTTGCAACACACAGCGCTGCCTCCAGTAGTCATGGAACCATGTCATTTATTAGCCATTTACCATGTGCTATTGGTAATGGCCAGCAAAGGATCAAAGGTGCAGTTCAGAATAAGGAACCCAAGAGGAAAATTCCTGGTCAGAACTGCTACTAAAGGATACAAACACGGGCTTAAGAATGAAAACCACTTGCAGAACATGGGCCAGTTTTGCATAATCCCACAGCAGCTTTGATGTAACTTTCTAGTGTCATTGCTGATAAGCAAAGTGAAAGCTGGAAAGCAAGTACCCACACAAATGACACAGTGTAAAGGTGTGAACACCTAACTTGGTTCTTGTCTGCAGTGTTTTTGCTGTAGACCACCACATGCTGACTGAACTAGTTTTCTGATCACAACACAGCTTAGGGACCGGTGGTTGCAAGCAGCGAGGTAACTTCACAAACCTCAGAGAAATACAAGCAAGTTTTCTCACATCTTAATCCTCTATCTCCCCACATAAAGATACTCCTTACCTAAAGATTATCCTTACCTCACCACTTGTCAGCTATGAAGACAGAGCCCTTTCTCTGTACCTCGCCTTCACAGTACACTTTTACATTTTGCTACAAATACTCCACAAGCTTTTTTCTCTCCCCGTGAATTGTCTGTGGAGATGCTGAACACCAGATGCAGCAGTTGAGACAAATCTTCACATACAGTTGTTGGCTTACTGGCATTTTTTTTGTGTCAGTTTTGAGGATAAGCATGTAGAATTCTGTGTGACAACATAACTTAGAAGTCTGAGGCAACGCAGGGCACTCGTTCATTTTTCATGATACTGAAAAGCCTGCATCTCTCAGCTCACTGTACTCATTTCAAAGTTCACCATTATGAGCTGTACCGCACTACATTTGAGTTCTGATCCTCCTCTCCAGGCTCAGTATGAGCAGGGCTGAGCTCACGTTTCATAAAACAACAAGGATGTTTATCAATTACCTTTCTGTGCCTGCACAAGCTTCCTGCTCTGCAAGTCCTTCAACAGGATGAAAGACAGTTGCTAAAAGCTTGTTCTTCTTTTTTCTGTATTAGGAGGTTGAACTCCATACACACTTCCTCAGACAAGGAAGGAAAACTGGACTGTATGAAGAGAGAGAGATGCTGGGCCACCACAGGAAGAGGTAGGGATTAACTGTTCAGAGCAGAAGGCAGGAACCAACCAATTTTTTTCCTAACCATGAGCTAGACCTAAAGTAGCGCAAAACGTGACATTCCCTCCCTGGCTAAGATTCGACTGCAGGCTCTGAACACTGCATAAGACTACATGAGCTGACCCTTACCTGGTACAAACCACCTCAGCTCTACCAACCTCAGCAAGCTTCCCCTTTAGCACTGGCTGCTTAGAGACCTCAGCTGAGCTCTGACAACGTGGAGCAGCTGAGGATCTGTTTGCTGTTTAAGGTGAACTACAAGTGGCACAGTAATCCCATAAAACTGGCACATACACTCTCCGAAATAATTTCATTACTTAGAAACTTCTGTAGGGCAGAAGAGAGATCACCTCACCCCAGTAGGTGGCAGCATGAATACTTTCGCATCCACAAAGTCCTATCCAAGTACATAATAGGAATATTTACACGTTTGAACATCCTTATGTGACCTCCAATGCACTCAAATAACCCTTCCCGCAACATTCATTTTTCTAATGCAAACAAAGCATTCTATTCAAGTATACTTAGAAACGCACCATAATTAAACAGTTGGTAAAATGCATTCTCTTCTTCCACTTGCACATCTCCCAAGAGTCCCTTCAAATATATCTATACAAGGTCTGGCTTCCTGCTTGCCATTTAGCTTGATAACGACTCAAAAATCATTCCCTTGTTCTGCAGGGTAACTCTTTCTTGTCTGCTCTGTGTACTATAGGGCGGTATTGACACATGGAATTAATGATGGTGGCTGTAATGAAATAGCCATCATGTAAACACCAGCCTGCTCCTTTGATAAAATGGCATGGTAGGGACCTATTCACCTCCTTATAATTGAGTACCACATAATAGTTCCGATCCTTTCATGTAACATTATTTTGTTCTATGATTAGAATGGGGAAGAAAAAAAAAAATCTATGTAACGTTGCTTTCTTCATTCACCCTATGATTAATTTTGTGTTTTTTAATGAGTATGGTTGCTTATTTAGAGGCAGGTTCTCTTACTTGTTTTGTTGACTTCTGTTGAATGTACAACAAAACCCGAGCTGTGATAATTGGAGACCATTTCATCAGCAAAAGGATTCTTGCTATTAATACAAGGTTGGCTTGGAAAAAGCATTCTGACATTTTAAATTAGTCAATTAATATACAATTCTACCTACCGTTTATTATAGAAAAAATGTTAGCATATTTCTTCAAACATTTTAATTAACAGAGACTATTTCCAATAGTCTATGATATAAACAGACAGAATACCATACAACAATGACTTAAGTTGACTATCTTTGATGTTTTGTAAAGGAAATAAATAATAGAGGTTGAGTTAAATCTGTTTTCAGACTTGGAGATGTGCACCACGTGTAGAAGACACACTGATTTACAGCTACCCAACAAGTCTCAGCAAGCCACCGTCTATTCTTACCGCAAGCAAAGCCCATGAAGTTACTTTAGGGCCAAGTTCAGGCATTCAGCGACCTACCTAAATAACATCTACATTTTCCAAGTGCTGCAGCAGAAAATATTAATGAGGGTGCAAATCTGGATAATTTACACATATTTAATACTTTCAAAAAGCAATTTTATCCAGCCAAATCTGAGCAAACGTTTAGTCTCCATATAAGCTTTTGTAGAACCCAAGCCAGTGTTACTTTGGGCAGAGTAAATGGGTTCACAAGCAATTTTCAGTTCTTCTCCACACACGTTGATAAAACGAGGTGACTATTTGTAATTTAGCCTTATTGAGGGTCAATTACCTTATGAACAGGTCTAAGTACCAGCAAACTAACAGGAAACAAAAGCCTTGAACAACCAAAAGCATGGAAATGATGTAACAGCACCTCAAAGCAATTTCAATTCTTCAGTGCCAATGATCAAAATTAAAGAGAAATCTGCAGAGCAGAAACCCACTGGCGTCTTATGGAACACGGGCAAAAACACCACTTCATTACTCACAATAAACCCATACAAAAGGGTACAGTGTAAACAGATAGCAGCCATTAATGACAGGCTATATATTTGCACTGATGTAGTGCTGTTTTGCAAAGTTGTTTTCTGAGGAGTTCAATCTGCCCCTCAGGTTGCTTTTCAAAAATAATAAAAGCCAGTCATGAAAAGTCTAAAACAACCCAACAGACTGCCTTCACTACCCTCAGTCAAAAGGGGAAGCAAGTTTGTCAGTCCTTCAACTGTTTTCCATACCTTTCTCTAGTAAAACAAGCTATCACAGCACCTACAGGGGTCACACATCAACAAAACTGCCCTACTCTAAGCACTACACTAAAAACTAACCAAACAAACAGCAGCAGGAGTTGCAACTCTGAAGATCTTGCAGTCCCAGTACTATAGAAGGAACTGCAGGTGGATGTACTGAGACATAAAAGCCCAAGGTGAAAGCAAAGCTACTGGCCAAGAGGGGTAAGGAGCGACACCAGGCACCAGCTGCTTAGATATTGTCTGTTTTAAGCAGGCAACACAGCAGGTGTCTCCAGCCCTCCAAACTGAAAAGGCTCTTAGGCTACAGTAATGTCATTTGGACTTTTTGTGCAACTACTATAGTGACAGCGACTGACTTGTCTTCAGTTTTTGTTTCTCTCTATCTCCCCTTTAAAGAAAAAAACCAACTGTAGAACATTTAGACATTTTATTATGCTATTCCGAATGCTTAGCATCTTAATTCTCCACCTCATGTAACAACCATTTGGTTTGACACAATAGTTTAACTAGAATTACATGTGCATTCTGTTTTCCTCTCTTTATTAAGAAGACTGTTAACTTATGACACTTGCTTCCCATACAAATAACCTGGATAAAGTATTCAAGTATTCAATTACTTCAACTGATTCAGTTGTCTCCAGTTTCTTCCCTACTTACATTCTGGTTTATACTTCAGTCTCTGCCAGCTAATAGGAAATCCAGAATCACCCATAGCATTTGCTGTTTCCATAATCCTTAGCAGACAGGTAAGAACATTTAGTTGGCTGAAACATCCCTCAAGAGAACTTGTTATTTGAATAGTCACCGACTCCACAAAACACAAACATTTCCATCTTCAGGTTCATCCCCTTGTTTGAAAAATGATTCACTTACAAGTTTACCTAAATTCCTACAGCTCAGAGCAGAGGTGAATTAGTAATAATGTGAGGCATTCCTTGAGAACGCAACATTTTGCTTACGCAGGAAACAAAACATAAGCAACCATTGCAGTATGCCTACAAGTACGGGGTGAATAAAAACCAATGAATTCTAGGCACACAAATCAGAGAGTACAACAGCTATCACCAACAACACAGGTCTGTTCCCTGAAAAAAAGTAATCAATTTCATGTACCAATAACATGTCACATGCCATATCAGTTTATTTTATGGCATTACCATATCCACCTAGAACAAATGATAAAGCCACCTTTGTAATCCAGTCTGCACGTACTCTAAGTCTCTATGAATTCTTAATTATTTCTTCCCTTTCAATTGCTCTAATAAGTAACTCATTTCTTTTGCTGACAGCTGTTTTCATGCAGTAATTGTTCTTCAGACAAGCAGCAAGACATAAATACCATCAGATCCTGCTCACTGACTTGGGGTAAACAAGCATACTTGTCTCATGCTTCCTCATACATCAAAATGAGAAATTCTTTTAATTCTCCATCAGCCTACCCATTTAGTAGGCAGGTTCCATCGACACCTGATTCTGTCCAATCCTTTCCAAAAGGGGTTTCCTCTGAGGTCCTGTAAAGTATCACTCTTTCCTTTGAAGTATTAAGCATTCCTCTCTGCAGTGAAATCAGCCCTAATTCTGGAGAGTTGATTATAGCACTATTTGAAGCTGTAGACTTTAGTAAAGAGCAAAGAACCGGGACGTAAAGCGTCTCCATCAAATGCAGCTACAATACAATACCTGGAAAGTTTATCAAACATGTTGACAAGCTTCATAGCTTCGTATTCTTTTTGTTCTTCTGTCATTTCATCCATTGGATTAGGCATGGGTTCTTCCAAGTGACCAGTGATAAGGTTAATGCTGGAGGTGGAAAGATAATATAGTTTACATTTCTACAGAAAAATGTATGCAAATTGCCTGTCTTCCTAAGAGGAGGAAAGAGCAACACAGACACCACTGAGATTAATGCTGTCTGAACTGCATGTGAAAGCTCTTATTACGAACAGCCAACCTACACACTGATCCTCCTGTAGTCTTTTCCTGTGATTCACAATATAGCTTCCTGTTGATGCACTGTATGATTCCTTGTGCACTACTCTAGTAGTGAACATTCCCCTAGTACTTGTTATGCTCTAAACCATACAATAGTTTGAGAGCAAGGTAATAACACTGGTAACGACAGTGTCCTTAGTAATAACGACACACAGGGGGAGCAGATAACAGATATATGATTGCAACTTATTTCCTACAGGCTTGATTTTAAGAACACAGACCAAAAGGGAAATTTTCTTACTTAGGAAGAAGCACTGCATTACTTCACAGCTTCCTCTCCTGATCATTTTTGCTCAAAACAAATTAGCATTATGCTGAGAATTTACGATCTGTTATTTTCACTGTTAAACCAAGTGAATGGGGATGCAGAGATGGTGAGTAACAAAAGCAGAGAATTGGTTTTAAAGCACATTTTCAGGAAAAATTATCTTTTCAAATAGCTTGACCACAAACAAAAACAACACAGAAAATCAAATGCAACTGACATTTTGTCCTGAACATTCCATTTAAGTGCTAGCTTTTAACTAAACAGACATCAGAGTTTTACTTCTATGCATACAACTGGATATGAGACTTCTGAAAGAGACCAAAAGGGAAAAAAATATCATAAAGTGCAGAAACAAATCTTCTGCTCTGCAAAACTGCCCTGCTTTGTTACTCTGAAAGAGTATCATCTCTTATGCCCTCCTTTATTCTCAATTAACAAGTTTAGATTTTAAGGTAGCATTTAGATGGACAACGCATGTATTCTGAACCTCTAACGCTGTGCTCTTAGGCCATCCACAAACATTTAGAATCCTTCTTATTTCTTTTTGACAAGCATTTCATTTTTATGTAGCTCCACCCACTGAAATTAATTATCATTACCATTATCAGAGAGGGTATTTTTTCTTTGGAGCCAACCAGCTTGTGGTACTAATAGGAATGGGAAGGTGGTTGGACTAGATGATCTTGCAGGCCGTTTCCAACTTTGTGATTCTATGATTCTATAGCTGTACTCTGGATAGAGTGAAGCTGGTTCCTCAGTAATTCGACCATGAGGCCAAGAAGAGACCGTAGTCCATATAAGCACATGTAATTCAACAACTGGCCATTTTGTAAATGGGGGAAACAAAATTATGTCAAAACATCCTGACTGCAAGAAGAAATGCAGAATTTAAACCAATATCATACTTTGGCTTTGCAGATTTGTATTCTTCGGTATCTGTATCTTCATCATCCGAGTACCAATGATCTCCTCTTCCCCCTGCTAACAGACCCCGTGCTGCCAACAATCCTGCCGCGTTACCGTAGCCTGTATATTTTAACAAGCTGTCAACTGCAAAGAGTGATACAAAGGATTATTCAGCTTAGTATCAGCTAGAAAACAAAAAGCATATAGTTCTGCCAAATTCAAAGGAGTTACAGCGAGTGGCAAACATTACAGCACGACTTTACGTAAAAGGGAAAAGAAAAAGATATACATACCTCTCTCTTTACAAAGAACAAAAAGAAATTCTGCTGCAATTTGCTTTACTCCAAGGTCAACATGTGTCATAAGGCGCACAAGCTTGTTTCTCACTGTCGTGCCAACTTCTGGACGACTCGATACGTCTCTGAGTGGAGGCAGTACCTAGCAGCATTCAAAATAGAGAACAGCAACATACAATGCGTGGAAATACTTAGCCAATCCTTGCAGAAACACTGTAAAGAGAACAAGAAAATACTGCAGTTCTACTGGCTTTAAAGAAGGGACTAATTAATATCAACCCAGTTGTGTTTACATGGACTAGTAACAACTCCTGCTTCATCACATATTCAGCCCTTCTGGTCTGCCATCCTGGGCAAATGCACACTGAACCTCAACCACAGATTTGAGAAAGGACAGCTTTTAGCAGTTTAAGAGCACAAATATCCGTCCCAAAATAGTTGGTTATAGGCAACAGCAACCTTATGTTCTTAGATTCTTCGCTTTTGTTCAAGTTTCTGGCAAAAGCATTAAGAGTAACAGCTTAAGGAAACCCACCTTAATACGATGCATGATTTGTACAGAACAGCAAGTATACTTGCAGTGAAAAAGCAGGGCAGTCAGTCATATTGCAAGTTCTAACAAAAATTTCAGAAACTGTCTCCACATGTCAGAAAGGATCCTTCTCCCACATAACGCTCCTTTGAAAGCTGAAGCTCTCTTTCAAAAAGATGTTGGAGAAAATACTCTTTAGCATATCCTAAAATGCACTGTTTTCTCATCGTATATCACTCGTATTGTTAACTTTATCCCTCCAGAAAGCCAGAAGGTGCCTGAAATGTTTGGTTTGGCAACCGAACTTCAGCCTCTCTACGTCTGTGCATTCAAACTCAAACCCCAGATGATGATGATTACTTTGCATTCACAGGACGTGACACAACCTGCAAACAAACCTAAGCCATAACACCAAATATTTGGTAGTTGGAAGACTCCTGTAAGAAACGCGAATCACCCACCTTTTACTAGCTAACAAAACCAAGCCTGTCACTAATTGTCATTAAGGATTACAGGTTCTTTGTTTTCCAGGTGTTTAACACAAAACATTGTGTTCTGTGCAAATTTACTGCCCAGTTACTGAAATCAGACTCACTGGAAGCTGATACTTACATGCTATGTATTGACTACTTTGAGAAGGACGGGGCCTGTTGTTTTTTTTTTTCCAATCTAAGTACTCAAATAATCAGCAAAAACACTTTGTCCCTACTTACTTTCCCCACAGGGGATAGTACCATGACTGCCATTTCCCAAAGTGATGTAAGAATGAATTCATGCTTTCAGAATAGCTGAATGCTAATACCGTGATGAGTGCCACAGGACAGTCCATGAGGAAATTCATCATTCTGTCTTCAGATCAGAATTTGAATAGTGCACACTAAATAAAGCCTGAGGCCAACGCTTAACTATGAAGATGATTCAAAATATCAAACATCCGGTCATGCACCCGTCCGTTTCCTGCACTGTGAGGCAGTGTTTCTGTGGGAAGAGACAGCGACCAGTTGCATCCTGACACCTAGATGCTGTGATGTGGTAAGAACATGCAGACAGCCTCACCTTCTAACTTGGGAATATTTGCCTCCACAATTCTTTTTTTTTAAAGAAATTTAACAGATGAGTGTATGGGAACTGTTGAATCACAGCCTGA
>PPHD01028252.1:0-10936 GCA_002909625.1 Bambusicola thoracicus
TTTCTTAATTTATTAAGTCTTATAGCATGGAACAGAAAGGAATAGAATAGGGATTAATTTACAACACAGTATATTTCACCCTTTTAAAGGCAGATGATCTTTAAAAATGAAAATGAACTTGGATTGAGCTGAGTCTTAATGAACACGTCCTAATTTTTGCTTCTCGAACAATAAATACAATTGATTAGAAATTGTTTGAGGGAGAACAAAATGCAGAAATTTCCCTTCTATGAAAAAGCATTTTCATTTTACATTTCAGCTTCATTAACTGAGTAGTTCGTCTTGACTTTAGCCTCACATCCTGAGAGTCTGTTCCCTGAAATCCACAGATGGTCCTGGTTGAACTTCATAGGCTGTGCATGGCCTGCTAAATGACATTTGGATAGTGTGATGGATATGTCCCCATCTAAGGGAGCAGCACTAAGAAGGGGTAAAGGGAGAGGAGTATCTTGCACAAACTAACAGCTTTTGTAACATATGCAGGCATCTACATGAACCAAGCAATAGTGGAACAAAAGAGCAAGCCTCAGGCACGATCCCTCCTTGGGTGGTATCCTGTGAATTTGGCAGCATGAAGAACTATGAGGTATCTTCTAAGAGCTCTGCTGTTCTGAGGCCATTAACCAATCCTTACATAAACTCTTTCTGAAAACTCACTTCCACCATACTGAGACAAAAAGAACTGTGTCTTTTCTGATCTTCTAGTAAACTGCACATAAGGCTTTTCTGTTATTTCTTCCTGTTTTGGTGCCTTTACTTGTTGTAGCTTAGGTGAAATGGATTGCAAGCAGTCTGGGACAGGGGGTTGGCATTTTTCTTCCAAGTCTCTACTATGAATGGAACAAAACTCCTCTTCTTGTTACAAAACTGCAGTTTCTTGGTGTGAGGTGTTATGCAAGTTAATTACTTGGTCTAAGCACTCTAGGGAGCTCTTTTGAACCACAGTGCTAGTTCTTGCAGGCAAGTTAAAGTCAGACATGCTCAGCAGTGAAAGCAAAGATTCACGACTGTAAATTCTGCTCCCATCCTGACTAAAAGACAAAAAATGCTGCAGTAAGCTCTAGCCTGTCTCAGTCCACGCAGATATAAACTAAGTCATCTGCTGGAGTTTTATGACAAATGAGAAGCAGCCAGTTCCACCTTGGCCTTTAGAGCTGAGAAGTAAAGGCCTGTCTTTGTCCGGTGATTAATGAGATACTCATTCCAAGAGTTTGCTCTGCCAGTGAAATATATTTGGAACTGTTGGGAAAGGAAAAATTGTGGTTGGAAAAAGGAGTGTATTATGTGTGAGTGACACAATGTTTGTGCATGTACGTGGGTGTTCTGAGCAGATCCTTAAGATGCTTAAAAGAATAAGGAGGAAGAATTCTTAAGTGTTGCCAAGTTGTCAAGTGTTTATCTTTTCAGATATATAGTAGTATCGACAGCCCTTCTTACTGGATGGTCCCTACAGTAAGCAGAGAAAAGAAAAGAAAAAAACAAAAACAAAAACGCATAAGAACCCTGACGGAATAATATGAATTTCTTTAGATTTGGAAAATAGTATAAATAAATTAATAATTTACAGATGTGCATAATTTCATGCTCCATGAAAGTGCAATGTTTCCTAGCCCATTACATGAGTGAGAATCTTGCTAGGGTAAGCTTGTAGTAAATGAAACAAGTTTTGCATTTAATCTCCCACAGGGGTTAACTCGTTCAAGCAGTCATCAGTAGGTTTCTAAGCTGCTGTGGTACTCCTTTGTCAGACTTTCTGTGCTTTGGCAGCCCTAAGGCTTGTCTTACCATCCATCCTACTGCCCTTCAGTCTTGCCAGTTACAGCCACTTAGAAAGTGCCTGCTTTTGGTGGAGCAGTCAGCTTTTATACAGCTTCAGCTTCCTGCTTCACAAATTCTGGGTGAATTCTTCTTTCTCCCCACTGAGAGATCATTTTGCATCTCTCAGGCAGTCTTATGCCTGCCCTCTGACTCTGAGATGAAAAACTGAATTTTCCATTTCAGAATCCAAACTGCCTAATCCCATTCGGTCCTTGAGGCCTGTGTGCTCTCTGACTTCTATGCAAACCCCAGAGGGTCTCTTCTCCCATTAAGCAAAGCTCTTGAATTTCCAATAACCTAATTGAAACAGGAATGCCTCTATACGGTTTACCAGGTGGGGAGCAGACTCCTAGTTCAATACTCCCTGTCATTTCTCACATATTCTTATGAGAGAAATCATGGACCCTCCTAAACAACCCCCAGTTTGTCAGAGAATTGCTGACCCATTTACAAATGCTGGAAACTTCTCTATGGCCAACTTGAATGCTCGCACAGGCAGAATTTTGAGCATTCAAGGGTGGTGACTGGGACATGTTTTTAACCTTGTGTGAGTAATATGTTTAACCATTATTTAGAAGGTGAACACTAGAGATGTCTCCCCACAGTATGCTGGACAGAAGTCATCTCAGCTTTTGCACAAGGTGTATATATGCACATAGGCAGAGATGCTAGTATGAAAACTTCTGCTTGCTGTATTATTTCATGACGTTGCACAGATGGTCTTCTAGATTACAAAGGAAATGCCTCTGGCAAGCAGTGCTTTTCACTGTGATTGATGCTATGAGGTATAAGCTTTGAGTTTCTGGAGAGTATCTCCTTTTCTCATCTCTTTTTTTCTTCCAGTAGAATGATGTAATACAGAATACTTCTAAACAATTAGGAAATATTTGTAATCTGTTTAAGTAGTCTCCTATTATATTTATAATTTAAAAAGATTTCTTTAACTATTATGGATGTGATGTAGCAGTTAATCATCATTCAACTTGAAGCAATATTGTAAACCACCAGTGAAGTAAATAGTAGAAATGTCAAAATAATCAGAACAAGTTAGTTTTACATTGCAGTTTTTGCCTAGTATTTTAGATTTTAGACTAGAAGGAAAAGCTTGTATTTTTCATCTTATAAAATTGTAATAAAATATATTCAAATAACAGAATAGTGTAGGAATTTCTAGACATTTATAAGCTAAATCTTCCACTTCCCTAAATGATTTGGTCGCATTTAATAGATAGCAGTTAAGAGTATAAGTATAGAATGTTGTAAGTGACTATTATGTCCACTGAATTATGAAGATCCTAACATTTCACTAATTGAGAACATTCCTCTGAGTGGAGGCCCAAGAAAGTGAAGTGGAATTTTCAAGTAGAATGATCTGCCTACTTCATCTCTTCTCCCAGTGAACCACATGGAGATTTGTGACAGCAATGAATGAGATTCATACAATGACAGAATCGTAGAATCATAGAATGTCTTGGCTTGGAAGGAACCTTAAAAATCAGCTAGTTCCATTACCCCCACTAGACTGAGTTGCCTAGGGCCCCATCCAAGATGGTCTTGAATGCCTCTAGGGCACCCACAACTCCTCTGGGCAACCTGCTCCAGTATCTCATCACCTTCTGAGAAAATAATTTACTCCTAAGATCAAATCTAAAATCTTCCCTTTTTAGTTTAAAAGTGTTCCCTATCAATGCCTATGTAAACATTTAGTCTCCATCTTGTTTATAAGCCTAAGGTTACAGTAAGGTTCCCTTGGGAGTGTGGGATGCATGTACCTGTTCAGTTTTTCAGAGGCAGTGGGAAGCAGTTTAGTTTTACATAATTGAAATTGCATTTGTTTTTCATTATTTGATTTTTTATTTATTATACGAGTAGTGTTGCAGGCATGGCGTTAATAGATGTTGGGGTTTAATCTGACATTGCAGTAAGTAGCACACAACGGTTTTCTCACTTCCTCTCAGTGACATAGAGGAGAGAATTGAGAAAGAAAGATAAAACTCATGGGTAAGACAAATACGACAGAAAAGAATACATAAAAACAAATGATGCGCAATGCAACTTCTCACCACTCATCAACTGATGTTCAACCTGTCTCCCCAAAATGGCAGTCTCCCTGGCCAACTCCTCTGAGTTTGATTGTTCAGAGTGATGCTATATGGTATAGAATGTTTCTTTGGCCAGTTTGGGTCAGTTATCCTATTTCTGTCCCCTCCCAACATTCTGTTCAACACTTGTACTGCTGGCAGGCCAGGGTAGTACGAGAAGCTGAAAAGTTTATGACTTGGTATAACACTGGTAGGGTAAACAACTAAAACACCAACATTGTTTATCTCCTGAATCCAAATCAGAGTGCCATGTCAGTCACTATGAAGAACATTAACTCTATCACAACCATAACCAGAACAGTAAAACTGTAGGTCAAATCTGAAACACAGAATAGAAAATACTATTTAAAATTACAGATAGCAAAGATCTATTAGCAACTTCCATGCACTCTTTCCAGTTGAACTCTTAAGTGAAGTCTTATTTGGGAATGGGAAGGGTTATTTTGGGTATTGACCTTTTATTCCAGAGACAGTTAAATTGACTCATTTTTTACTTTTGATCAAAGGCTTGAGTTTTCTTTCATTGAAGTTAATGGTTATCCTCATTGATTTCTTAGAATGCTGGATACACTTCCAAATTAATTTTTTTTCCAAAATGGGGCAATTTGTTTTTATATAAAAAGTGAAAATTACAGCCAGGCTTGGCTCAGTGTACACTGTTGAAGACTATAAAGGACTGCAGCAATCAATGCAAAATAATAAAAAATTAAAAGGGAGAAGCATTCTGTCAATAACACTCCTGTAACAAAGGGAATGCTTGTTTTATATTGATCAGCTCCTGTTAAATAATGTATTATCTCTTCACAACCATGTAGGCTCTAGCGGGGTTGTTTATTGCAAGCAGTGGCAGTACAGAAATGCTCTTAGTGAGCAAGGAAATCAATACTGTATCTGTAAACACACTTGCAAATGCAGTCCCATGGCCCACTCTCCAATCTCCAGCTGCCCATTAAGCCAAAATAGTGTGAAATAAGACTGCTTGTTACACTCTCTATATCTCTTTCAGCACCTTCCTGGATAGCAATAAGCTGCTTAGGCAGTGCAGTTAGAATACATTTCAGAAGTATCTTGCTTGGTGTACTCTACTCACGTACTGAGTATATGGGGAAAGGATCCACAGATCAACTAAGACAATTATAATGTAAGATTTGTTTAGGTGCACAGGTTTTTAGTAGCTTTCATTTTTTTGTGTGCAGAAACTGGAAAGTTCTGAGAACAGTTTATTTGTGAAACTGTCAGTTAATCCAGTTCAAAATTAGAGCATTTTCAACGTAGTGTCAAAACTGTAAAACATCTTCTCCAACCCTTGGGCTTCCTCATCTTGGGCTGGAATGACAGCTGCTCAATTCTCATTGAATTTGAGTCCTAAACCAGTGAGGCTACTCTGAAAATGTTTGTAAGAGATTCCTTTTCCTGGTAAAGGAAAATGCCTCTGTTTTTAAAAAGAGTTTGATGTTGGTGCCAACTGAATGAAGCTAAAGAGGAGAGCAGAGGCCAACAAAACATGTAGTCCTGGGACACCTGATAGCACATCATGCACTAGTGTCATTTTGTTTGCCTATTCTCTGGACATACAATAGTGCTTTGGCACATTTCCTCAGTGTGGCTAGGTCTGGCCCAGTCCTCTGCAGGTTATACTGAAGATAATTCTTCAAAAAAAAAAAGAGTAAAAAAGATCTTTCTATTTAAGGACTAGTTTTCACTTAATTTTCATTGAATTACAATTTCATTTAATTTTATTTACCTATCATTCAACATCATCTGAGGTCTTTTCAGTATCCCAGTCCAATTCCTCTCAGCCAACTCCTTCTGTATCCTAGCTCCCCTTGATATTAAAAGGCTAACATTTGCAGCACTGGACAGATGCAGTAGTAAAAAATAACATATAATACAAATCTAAACATATTTGATTAATTGATTACTTCAGACAAATTGCATTAGAATGAGGCATAGTTTATTTTCATCGATTGATTCTGTGGAAATCCATCTGCATACTTCTGGATTAGGAACATTATATTACAATGTGTTTTCTGGCCATAGGGTGGGGTTTATCAGAACAGATTTTAGCCACCTCTAAGTTAGGTGTCTAGTCTAAGCCAATAGTTATAAACTTCCTTTATAACTGATGTTGAAATATGGTCTTCGCTAGGGGACTGAGACAGCTGTATAAGATAGGTGGGATTTATGAATTTATGGCAGTTCATGGCTTTCTTATTTGGCTCTGTAGGGAGGTTTGGAAGTTAACTTGTATCAGTTTACACATTTTACAGTATTAGTCTAACTGAAGGAATAATATCATATGCAAAAATAAGAACTAGCAAAGTTGTCATTGGAGACAGGTATGTGAGGTTTTTAAGAATGCTGTGTATTAGTAACAACAGAAGACGCAAACGAGCTCTGAACAGTGCTGGCTATTGGATAAGCAATCCTTAGAAAAATGTGGTGACATAGGAGTAGAGTCCAGAACACTGGACTAAAGGACATTAATTTTCAATACCTGTATAAACACTTATTTGAAAGCACTTTCTGATCTTGTTCCTTAGTTACTAATGGGGTTCATATGACAAACACAAAAGAAATCAGGGAAGCAGGGTGAATTTTAGAGATCTGTGATCTCTCTGAAGTCTCTTTTGGATAGAGTACATTAGGAAGATCTGGCCCCAAGCCTGGTGGGAACAGCAACCAACATAGCATTTCAGAGGCCTCAAGCCACAGACAGAACAAGGGAGTGATATCCATCTTCTGACTACAGAGACACGCTCTGTATTTTCTTGTCTTCTGCTAAGAGGATATCTTCCTTTAAACCCAGTAGTATACATAAGTGCTACTGCGTGCTTTGCTGTCATGACCTGTTCACATATCTAAGAGTGTTTGTTTAGTTCTAGATTGGGTACTGACATATCACACTATAGAATATAGAAAACCTTTGAAACACACAGGAAAGTCCAAAGCTTCAATGGCACCAGTAAAATGAAGATAAAAGTAAATCATGCTCAATAGAAACAGTACTTTTGAAAGAATGATTTTCAGCTTTGGTGTGCAAACTATTGATGATAAACACCAGATTTCCCCCACCTGTGGATTACTTTCTGTATTCAAGTCATTCAAAAGACAAATGGAGTGAGTTGGAGAGCCCGCCTTTTAGGTAGCAATTAATACATACAGCTTCTGAAATTACTTTCCTATAACCCAGCACAAAGATCAGTATATGTAACTTAGTATATGCAACACTGTCAGAGGAACTCTCCAACTACCACATGCAAAAATGAAAAATGTTTTGTCAAATCTGATACCTCTAGCGTATCAATAGATAAACCTCACTGTGAATGATATGCTTAAAAAAGTCTGTCCATCCTAGGGTTTCAAATTGCTGACCACTACCTATTAAAATATCAATTATCAGTATGGTTTGTAGTATGGTTTATTGCAAATCGGTGAGATTGTAATCCCTTATCTTGGTCTTCCAGCAAAATCCCTATTTGATAGTTTTTCACAGAGAACTAATCATGTGATTTCCCTTAGAAGAGAAAGATAAGACTGTCATTAAAGCATTCTAAGAGAAAAGTGCATATTGTAAATGTATTTCTCAACTCATGAGTGCAGAACTGAAGTGAATTATTCATTTCCAACACAGCCTTTCCAACAGAGCCTTCAAATCAAAACATTTCAGCATTCTTAGTAACATCAGTGGACTGTGTGAAGCAGAACGCTATGTTACAATAACCTCATGATTTTTAGGCAGAAGGATCCTTGAATAATATTTCAGTCTCTGCTTTTCCCTGGAAACTTCCTTACTTTCAGCAGTCTTCTTCTACTTGCCAACAGTGACCTAACTCTGAAATTATTTGTTATATTTGAACAGGGAACAAAATTAACTCTTAAGAAGATGGGTGGCCTATAGCATCAGAAAGGAATGGAGTAGAGCTCAGATGTGCATCCTGGCCAGTACACTAACAGAACTTAAAGTCTTCCTGAAGTCCCTCCTAACTGAAAAAGCATTTTGCCCAGAGGAACTACCTGAGATGCATATTGTTGTTATGATATTTTGTCATCTGATTGGATTCTTCTTCATGTATTTCAAGAACTTCCAGGGCTGGCTTTGTCATTTGTATGCAAGCATAAATTTTCAGAGGGAGAGTAGGATTAAACATATGCAGAGCAATGTGGTTCTTCAAAAAGGAAAGTTTTGACTTTGCAGACAATCTTTTTAAAATATAATTACTACTCACCTTACTGTTCATTCACACTGAGCAAATAAACCATTTCAGGAGTAAGGGAGGAGGAGAATTTCTGAATGCAATTTGTAGAGCACATTTCTTATGTTCGAGAACTGCTCAGACATTCATTCAGTATAGTCTTCTGAAGACGCTTAGGTTTGGGTAGGTACATTTATCCATGGAACAACACATAGAAAGAAACCCTGATGGCTTGGAAGGGGTCAGTGCAAGTCTGAAGGTTAACCTTAGTCAAAGATCCTGAGGGAAATTATTCTTAATGAAAACTGACACATATATGCCCCTGCCAGCTTTAGAAAAAACAAACATATATTTCATCTGAATCTCAAAGAGCTAAAAGTTTGTACTGAATAATGTTTTTGCCAAGGAGAAACACACTTTGTATTCTTAGTGCTCTTGTACTGAGCAGAACTGTTTTGCATTTATCTGACCCCATGTAATAGCCTTTTTTTGTTCAAAACCATTACATTTAATACATCTTCATAAGGAATATTTTGGAGTTTTGCCCAGTCATTGTCTAAATTGAAGCAAGAGCTGAATCTCTACTACAACATGTGTATGTATTATCCTCATACTGTGTGTGAATGCAAGAGCAGACTGCTTCAAAGCAATAAAAGCTATGTCTACTTAATGAACTCCAAATACCATTTCTTGCACACTTGGATCTCCTACTGAAGTTCATAGGCTTTTCACGTGTGTAAAATAAGGATGGTAAATACAACCAAGCTCCAAAACATGAAGTTTAAAAAAAATATATTAAAAAAGTTTTTGAGTACATGCTTCCACTGAACATGAACTAGATATTGGTTTTATAAATTTCTTAATAAGAAGACTGTATCATCCATAACTAAGATGAGTCTGTATTATAATAACAGATAGCTAAACTAAGACAGAAAGCAGCTATAGTAGGTATATATCTTTCAGTAAGTAGCTGCAGCAGAACAGACTCACTAATTAAAAGAGTTTGAATGACTCAAGGATATTGGAATTCATTTGGAATTCAGTAAAGGATTAGATAGACTTATGAGATGCCATCATATTGCCCGATGTGCCATTATGGATCTCAGATGTTAATCAAATCGTGATGATGATAAAAGTCTGTGGCAGTCAGAAGGCGTATTTCCAGGAAAAAGGTAAGAACTGTTGAGTGCATTTTCTGAGAATCTGCTTGTAATCAGTGTGATGCTGGTGACCAATAGCAGCATCTTTCATTGTTGTGAGCTACATACTTTTTGTTGTTGTTTTTTAATCCCAGCCTGTGTTAAAAGGATAGACTGTTCTTAATGTTTGCATAATGAGGAAGCCAGGAGACTTGTTCTAATGTCATGAGTACATTTTTCTGTACTCCTGAAGTGCTTATTTTCTCGGTAGGCTCATCCTTAGAAAGATGTGAGAAAAGCAGAATTACTTTTTGTAATAGAATCGGAATTGGAAGTAGACGGAATTTAAAAGCTTTTGACATCTGATTCACAAGAAGTGTAAAGAACTAATGGAGTAGCTTGTCAAGGCAGAACCCTTTATAAGTGGTTCTGTTTAAAGCAAGATCCCAGTTGTAATAGTAAAAAATACTCAAGGGAAAGAGAATAACTTCAAATGTGAAATGTAAATACAACTGAAAGATAGAAAATGATTATATTTGTCCCTGTAGCTAGGAGGACAAATACCAGTTGGCTTAAACAGTAGCAATAAATGATCAAGGGATGATTTATAACATGGAAAAAGTCTGAGTTTAAAGGTATGTGAAAAGTTATTGGTGATAGTTTATAAGTACAAACTGGATAAGTCTCTCTTAAAAGTGATTTAGGGATTCTCAGAGCAGGATGAAGGACTGAATAGTCTCAGCATTCCTTCTGGTACTCTTTCCACCCTCTGGTGTCCTGCGGCTTGTGTTATATCAGAGATCAGGCATTATGATCATGAATATCCCCTTATACCTTTCTCTCTGCAAGCATCTGAAGAGGTCTGTCAGCTACACTGCTAGGGGCTGAAGGCGGGTCTGTGTGTTCCACTGCAGGACAGGGCTGCTTTTTTTTTATCTGTTTTTGCAACTGTGACTAAAAAGACCTCACATCTTAAAAGGGGGACTTAAGGTAAAAGTATCTATATTCACAATTATAATGGTGGATGTCGCTATTCAGCACCTGCTTAGTTCTGAGGGCATTTCAGTTTTCTCATTATTTTTCTTCTTATCTTACTGTTGCCAGTGTACACATCTTATTTATCATACTACAGTGTCATGAAAGGCTGTTGGTAAATATTCCCATTTGATGCCTATGTCCAAGTGAAGCTTTGAAACAAAGTATTTCTGCCCAGAACCAGAATCACCATAACACAAACTTAAAGTACGTATCACAGAATGCACTCATGAATACTTCTAACCATAAAATATTGTTGCAATGTTTTACTTCTCTCTCTTCCTCCCATTCCCCACCTGAAACTCCCTTCCTTCCTTCTTGCCTGCTTTTCTTCCTTCCTTCTGTCATTTCTTCTCTCTCTTTCTTTCTCTTTCCTGTAAGTACCAAGTTCATTATTAAAGATGTGGGAAAAGTATGAAGAAAAATATTGCAGGAAACGAGTGAGAGAACAAGAAAACAAGACAGAACAGAGATGGCTCTGTTTGGAGGGAAGAATGCAGGATTCCTTGCCCAGGATTATTTGTGTGTTTATCATAAATTGATCAGTAAGAGACCCGAGAATGAAAACCAGGATTACTTGCTCCATGTGGATCCTCTAAATCTGAGACTGTGTGATCAAGTACTCTCCTGTTCTGTATTCCTTCCC
>PPHD01028253.1:0-10936 GCA_002909625.1 Bambusicola thoracicus
CAGAGGGCTGGAGCACCTCTCCTATCAGGAAAGGCTGAGGGAACTGGGCTTGTTTAGCTTGGAGAAGAGAAGGCTCGGGGGAGACCTCATTGTGGTCTTCCAGTACTTGACTTAGCAGTCTTTCCCTTGTGTATTCTTCCAGAAAAGCCCACATTGTTAATGTTTGATAACAGTGGGTATTGCTCATGCCCTCTGGATTAATTTCTTACCCTGGTCAGAGTGTCCTAGTCTCCGCTCTATTCTGCTGCTTAGCACGTTTCTTGTGAAAAACAACATATGCAGCCATTTTTTGGTAAGAGAGTTGTAAGTTCATTAAGGGCCTATACCTTGGTACTGGAAGTTTCCATTGCAAAAAGACAGTCTAACTCTCCTATAGGCTAAAGGCCTGATAAAGAAAGAGGTGACGATGTTGAAGTACTGAAGACCTCAGCTACTCCTCAAGATCTCCAACTTAGTGATCCCCTAACTAGTAGGAGAAGAGCACATTTTGTAATGACATCCAAGTATCCCAAATACCAAAAGAGATGTTACCCAGAGCTTGCGGGGTCAATTCTGTGTTGCTCCTGGCATAGGTGGAGTCTCTAGACAAAAGCTGAGCATGAAGGCAGTGCAGTTCCAGTGGGTACTTCTGCATCGTTTACATCTGCAAGAGAAAGGAAAGAATTATCCAAAAAGCCTTTTTTTGCAGAAGAATTCTTAGGGTTCCAACCTCTCAAGTGAACACAGAAGTGCATTCTCAGAGATCACTGCTCAGGTGTCTTGAGTCTCACTCAGACAAAAAGAAAACAACAAGCCTCTGTTTAAGAAGACATTTTTAAAGCTTCCCCACCTTTCCTCAGCTCAGTGACTAAGAAAAGATTTGAAATTTAATGCCTCCAGAGAATTCTCAGACATCTGTGGAAAGCAAAAGGAAAGCTGAGAAAGACCACGATCATCTCTAGAACTCCTCAGTCTAAGTCTAATGAAATAAGAGTAGCTTTCGGCAACTGAGAAAATGGATTGAAGGAGGGAACTGTTTAGCAGGTTTGTGAGTTCTGTGGAGTCGCCACTGTGACTAGCAGTGTGACACCTGCACCTCTGTATGCTGACAGGCCTGCCACGAGGAAAGGAGACTAGAAGAAACAATATTCTGTATAGACACACTGCAAAGCCCTGTAGGGTTGTTTGCAACAGGTCTATGGTTTAGATTTGTGGAAAACTGAGAGATGTACAGTCTGAAAGATCACATGGTTGAGAACTTCTTGGCATTGCTAAAACAAGATACACCACAGTTTGTACATTTAGGTAGGAGCTGAGAAAGAAAAAAAAGTGCTAGAGTATGCCTTTTGGAACTATCTTTCTTCAATTACTACATGAAAGAGAGTTAAAGAAGTAATTCTCAGTGCCCTCTTCAGAAAGCACATAAACTCCTTGCCTTTGGGGCAGCTTCTGAGGAACACACTTTCAACAAACATGTACAAAAACTGCTTACTCTGCAGCTGATTGCATGATCCCATGACTCATTTGAATTGTATGAAGGTAAGCTGCCAGGCAGTATAAAGAAAGATTGACATAACAACAACAACAACAAAACAGTAACTGATGTGTGGGCTGGCAGGACACAGTGCTATCCATTGCAGTGTGGGTATAAATACTGATGACCTGACTGTGCTGCTTGCTATTGGTATGAATAAGTGAGGTGGGGAAAAGTAAAAGCTCTAACTTTTGTAGGCCAGGCTTCAGTATTTCTGCTGTGCAGATGCAGTTTCCGTTCTGATCTGTTCAAAGAAACAACCAGGTACAGAGCATGTTTTTAAAAGTCATCTAAGGCTGTTTGACTGCGCTTAAGTCAGCAGTGGTACATACATGCTTCCTCCTTAAGGAGGAGGAAAACTACATCTGTTTTGAGACAGCAAACTATTTGGGTCAGATTCAGCTTCAGACGGATACTTGCAGTCCATGTTCTTGTTACTCTTTCCAAAGTGATCAACATGAAAGGAAATGGAATCTCCAGAAAACTCATTTATAGCTCTTTTAAACTGCAAGCTAAGAGATATTTGGAGAAAAAATGAGGTATCCTTGCACAAGAAGTGAAGATTTACCTTATTTCCTCTCTCTCTTTTTTTTTTTAAGCACATTTTCTTTTTTTTTTCCTTTTCCCCATATTTTTCATTGTAAAGCTTTAATCACGTCTTCATATAGTCTCACTCTCTGTTGTTTCTAGGCTTCATTTTTGCCCATTTCCTTCTGTCTTACTTGTTTGCCTCATGAATTCTTCCATCTCTCCTCCTAATTTTGAGGTTTCTGTGGGGAATAAAAAGCTGTTAGTTAGGGCAGTATGGTTTGGTTATGGTTGGACTCGATGATCTTTAAGGTCTTTTCCAACCTGAGTGATTCTATGATTCTATTTCACGTAATTGTGCCTTCCTCTACGTGCAGCACAATGGTAGATGTATATACATGGCAAATTTTCTCGAAGAAAATCTGTGCTAGAGTAGGTTTTAGTTTGGATTGTTAACTGGAATGATTTCCTGAAGCATTATCATTCTGTGTTAATGCTTTGTTCTTATTTTGTCATGCTGTGTCAAAATAAACAGCTCTCTGACAAGCTTTCAGTGAACTTCTCTGGCAACAGTTGAGCGGCCTTTCCATGCTGGGAAATGTTCCCTGGTGCACACCTTCTTTTCCAAGCGAGGTGAAGAAACAGAGCTGACATATCATTTAAATATGCTGTCTGCTTGCACAGCCAACTGTCAGGCATGTCATAGCACCGCAGTATTGTGCTAATCAGAACAGATTGCTGTTATTTGGCTGACTGATCAGTAGCTGCTGACAGCATTTTGTGAAATGTAGGAAATTGTGTCTCATAGGCGTGCATGAAAATAAATTACTTTGTGCTAATGCATTGTGGTGACACAGTATTAAAGGACCTCTTTGCAAAGAAAACGTTTTATACTGTTTTGTTATTTTGTTTTGTGTTTCTTTTTTCTTCTATTTTTTTTTTCTTCCCAGTTATGATCCGTTAATTGGAAGGGATCTACGAGGATCATTAAAACAAATCCCAGGCTCCACATAGGACCATCCAAAGTTCAAACCTTCTGTTTGAGAGCAGTGTTCAAGCACCTGAGCTCCAGCACCTGGTTATAACATAGAACAAGCAAAAAGGTTCACAGCATACACACTGGCTAAATTGTTTAAAGGAGAGGGATACCTAGCACTCATATCTCATTGGTGGACAGTTGTAGGAAAATCAGATATTTTTGTGGTTTTGCAAAGTAAAAGATTCAACTGAATAGTATTAGCAGACCATAAGGTAGTTTAAATGCTGCTTAATAACACTGAAGTGATAATATTACTTATGCTAAAACAATAGCTTATCAAACACATAAACATCTAAAACATATAAATAATTTCTCATGTATTCAAATAAATGATGGCAAGGCATTTATGAAGCATGACTTGATGATTAATATCTGCAGATCTGCTTGCATATGCAAATAATCAGATAAAGTATTAAATAAAATAAATGTCTCACACTAATGAATGTACAGCAGGCTTCACTCCACATAAATATGCTGTAAATGCCAAGGTAAAGGCTGTGTCAGTGAAGAGGCTTCAGGCCTCTTCTTTAGCACATACTTTGGTCTGATGATTGTATAATGAAGATACATTATTCTTAATAATAGTCTAGCTTTGTGTAGGCAAAGAGCAACAACACTGCATGAATCTATCTGAACACAGCCTGTCTGCTGACTGCAAAGAAGCAGCACTCTCTTTTGGCTTTGAACTGAAGATATCTAACATTTAAGGAGAACATAAGTCATTACAAGAGCAATGATGGGCAAACATCAAACTTCTTCAAACATTAATTACTCTCTGTCAGCTGGCAGTACATGGGTGCAGATAATCTGTGCTATTCAAAGCATGAAATAAAGATGGTGTTGCCTTAATTTTTCTTCTGTAAATAAATAAAAAAGTAGTCCCCAAATACCTTATCTCCCCACATCTTTGGCTCTCATCTCAGCCCACCATATTGTCTAAGCAACTGCCCATAATATTAACTTCATCATACTGTGCTAGTGAAATTAATCAGCACTGTTTTTGAGTTCCTTTGATTTGACATCACAATCAGCAGATGAGAAGCTGAATAATTTCTTCATTGATTTCTTGCGCAGCTTGAGTTATGTGTATACTTGTATCAATTTTTCTTCTGACTTACTTGCCATTAAAATCATTCCCTTATGATCTTTGAAATCATGAACACCAACAGCATTCAAGTTCGGTGTGTTAGAGTTGTTACTGGAATATTTGGTGCTTATCAGGGATTTTGATATAAGATTGATAGGAAGCATGGGAATCAAATTACTTCAGCCCTCATTCAAGAAATACATATCTGTGCAAATTTTGGGGAAAAAAATATAAAAAAACCTCCCTCCTCACAAAACAGGGCAGGATACCTGAACTTAAATCTACCTTCGCTGGATCTATTTCACAGCTACTTGAAACAAAGCATTCAGTGCCCTGTTATCAATTAGGTTAAGGAGTCTGCGTCCATGCTGAAGTGTGCAAATCAGATACATACCCATTTATTAACTTGTGCATTTAAGGTGATGGGCTTGCCCGTTTCTTCTTGCCAGAGGAAATTACTACAGCAGGAAGGTATCTTTGTGAAGGTCTAAATAAAACATAGCTCTGTCAAAAAAACTCGATTAATGAGAAGGAAAAACTCCAATTATTTGTTATTAAAGAAAGATGCCTACTTCCAGTACAACAAGAAGAAAGTTTTGAAGCTTGTGTGCAGTTCAAAATCTGATCAAGAATACACTTACGGGCAAACTTTTTACACTCCTGTACACTGAGATGGCTTGTTTCCCCCTATCAAATACGTTTTTATTTGGTGGTTCATTTTAACACAAATAAATAAATACATAAAGGGGTCGGCTTCCCAGGGGAAAAAAATTGCAGCAGGGGCAAGAGAAATAATCTGACTGAAAAAAAAAACACCAAATGAACAAACAAAAAAAGCCTAAAGAAAACAAAAAACGAAAAACAAAACAAACAAACAAAAAAACCCAAACACCAGCTACGCAACTGAATTGGAAATCAAAACATTTATGTAGAGCCCCCAATCTTTTTACCCTGTTTGAAGGAGCACTGCCCCTGGCAGAAGTCGCGTGAGCTGCCGATGTTCCCCTAAAGGCAGCACTCCGCAGGGGTTAAATACCTTGCAGGAAGCCGAGCTGAGGTTCTGCAGGAGCTCCACGAGGGGGAGGCAGCAGAGCGGGCTGCAGCGCTACGGGATGGCGCAGCGCGATGAGAGGTGCGGGCAGCCGGCCTGCAGCCCCGCTTCGTGCGAGGAACACAGGCACGATTTTCATCTCCTGGAAACTCGAGATGAAAACAAACAAACAAACAAAAAACCGTCAGATGTTTTGGGGAGAAGAAAAAGCGCGACTGTCATCCTTCGAGTTTCGTTAGAGATGCTAATGAGGAAAATGAAACATCTTTATATGCGGAGATAAAGGAAAATAAGCGTTAGATATGATTCTATCTATAATTCAGGTATTCAGTAGTGCTGAAAGATCTCGTGCAGGATATTAGTTGCTCAAATGTAGTCCCCGAGTAACGCTGTTTGGGAGGCACTTTCCATTCAAATGAGTTCGTTTTTTGTTGTCGGAGAATATCAGCAAGTGCCCACAAAACGTGTAAAATCAGGTGAACGAAGATTTGAAGTGCTATGAACTTCACTGGGTTGAGGTAGGCTGAGGGAAAAGGGTGAACACCAACGAATGCAATCAGACTGTGTCCTGATGGGGACACAGTTTCTGTAGTCCCAGTCTCCATAAAAAGCCTCTTCTGTAATGACTCTTGTAGGTGTTTTGCTCTACTTAGTCACAGCTCAGCAAATCTGTGCATATTTGCTATAAATTGCCATTTATAGCAGATATGCTGTTAGCCTTCATAAGAACAAGAGGAACAAATGAGCGGGTTGGGCATATTCCCAGCTCCATACAGTACATTAGGGTAGAGGCAATGTACTTAGTCCTCTTTTCATGTTTCCAGCTTTTGCTGGTGAGTTTGCACATGTGAATATTGCGGCCTATTTGAAAACTTCCCAGAGTTTTGGTTTGAGTGTTTTATAAATATGATCACCAGGGAATGTCCCTGCAACAAAATTCATTCAAACCGTAATTCCCTTAGAAGTCATAATGAAGAGTGAGAACAAGACCCTGCAGTTACAGAGAGAAGGGCCTCGCAGCAAGAAAAGGGAAAGTAGCTTCACAAAGTAAGAATAAGGGGCAAATAGAGATAGTTTAGGTAGAGAGTGTTAGAAAACAAGAGATTCCAAGCACTTTCACAGACACCAGGTCTGCAATAACAAGGAGGATGAAGGCCATAAAGATAAGGAGTGGAGAGCAGCTCGAAAACATTTGGCAGGGAGGTGATTAGATATCTACAGGGCATGTTGAAGCCAGTTCGGGGGATGCCCCCCTTTTGGGGTCAGAAGTTTGCAGCGAGGAAGACTACGAGCCTTCGCGAGGAAGACTACGAGCCTTCATCATCACGACCTACTATGCACGTGCAAGGGGGGGAGGGACTGCATGCTAATGGGGCTCTCAGGAATGCATTCAAATTCCTGTCAACTATTGATTATGTATTAGTTTGACCTATATCTATAGCACGATTTCTCCTGACAGTGTGCAAGTTAGGTGGAGCGATCCCCCTTGCACCAGGGTGTACACACGTCACCAAGAAACGCGTGCCTGCTTTATGTCCTTACTGGCTATAGGGTCTGATTTCCGCACATCAATAAGACCTTGGCATCCTTCACATGTAGGAAACATGCATCAGTCAATTAAATTGGACAAAAATACATTGTGATTAGGAAACTAGCTTGGGCAACAGAATTGTGCAGCTATTGCTTGGGGAGTATAAAATCTGTGTTATCAAAGGCTTACTGGGGAAAGCATTCAAGGCCAAGCTGGATGTGGCTCTGGGCAGCCTGGTCTGGTAGTTGGTGACCCTGCACACAGCGGGGGGTTGAAACTCGATGATCATTGTGGTCCCTTTCAAGGAAGAACAAATGCAAAGGAGCAAACTGTGATGTGAATTTGTAGTGGTGGTAGGGATCTTGGAGTAGCGAGAGGAGGGGAACATTGAGACAAATCCAAGCCATAATAAGAGTACAAATACATTTAGCATCGCTTGTGATGAAAGACTCACTTTATCATTAACCTAGCCTATCCATACTACTGTAGTGCTAACACAGCTGCATACTGCTGACCTTTTAGTTATCCACAACCATCACTGTAGTTATCACAGTTATATCCCATCCCGCTAAACACTAACTGTAGTAACTATTGACGTACCTGTATTACCGTATGTATATACTGCAGTTCTATAAACTCTCACACTACAGATGATATTAAACATCATTCTACAGATGTGAAATTGTCACATTTTCTTTCTGTCTCTGGCAGTGCCTCATCCACCGACCCCAGTGCCATCTATGAGCGATGCCCCTGTTCTGTGTCAGCATGTGGAGTGACATTTCTACACACCAGGATGGGCAGACAGTTTGTAAACAAGTTCTGCCATTATAAAGTGCCCCAGCTGCTCTAAAAAGGGAGATGAAAAACCATCGATCTAACAAACAAGCAAACAAATAAACAGAACAGCTGAGGTGACAGATAGATCTGTGATTTTGTTTCATGGCATGTTAATTTACCAGTTAAACAACAGAAAACCTGTTCTGATGAGGGAATTTCTAATATTGCTGTGAATTCCACACTTGAATGTCTTTTCTCTGGACAGGTGTGTTATTTGCTGTAATCTACAAAGACAGACTCATGATGCATAAGATAACTTGAAAATTTGTAATAATATGAACAGTTTTCTTAGTGCTAGGTAGAAATTATAGCAGTATCCTGACTCATTATCTGTTAGCCTATCTCCTAGAACATATATCTGGGACCTGAAACAACAATCCTGTAGCACAGTGCTCTCAGTAAGGGACTGAGACAGTTTTACACCAATGTACAGCTCTGATTTCAGCAACAAAATTCCATTTTAAATTCAATGTATTGACTATTCTAATTGTCTGAGAGACACTAAAACCTAAGGACATCTGGACAAAACCATATCCATTCTAACACTGACACATATTGAAATGGAAATGGACCACAGGTTGTCTCATAGAGTAATGCAAGTACATGAATTATTCCACAACCATTTCTCCGAGACTTGGTGAGATATTTTTCCTCCATCTTTAGCATGATAATGGAGTACTGAGTGGCTGAAAATAGGAGTTTCCCTTCATTCTCTGTCATTCATAGATAAGAGAAAAAATGGACATTTGAGGATGCTATCTTCTCCCCTTAGATGGTAAAAGAGGAGAGAAAAAATTTCTGACAAATTTGAATACTTGAAAGAAGTTCATATCATGGCAAACCTGGAAAACCCTCGACTCATGTCCTTTGCACTTTGCCCTTGATATTTCCCATCTGCAGTTAACAGTTATGCAGATAGTTCTGCATTTTGTTGTTTTAAGTGCTCAGTGGAAGTTCATTCAGAATTTTCAGCATCTGTATGGCTTTTACTGTTGTTATAAAGCAACACACACACACAAAAAAAAGACAAAAACAATCAAGCATCAGATACTGTAACTGTAGCAGAATTGCCACCCGGAGATAAAGGACCCAGACTAAAATGACTGCAAAGGAATCTAGAAAATATAAAACAAAACAGCACTCTGTCTACAGGAAAGAAAGGTCTGTGGCTGGATATTATGCATATTCCTGCTGAAGTGGTGAGGGCATAACGTAATGGGAAGGTAAGCCAGGGTATGTAAAGACAGCAGCAAGAAGTGATTTTCAGTTTTAAATACCTGAGGGCGCATGAACTGGTGATACTGAGTTTCTCTGAAATACTGGCAGTATCTGAGATTCTCCTCTTACTTTTCTAAAAATACCTGACATAAATCCCGATATATGACTGCACATTTGCCACGTGCCTGGTAGCATCTATGTCTTATTATCTGTGCTATTTGTTTATGTAGCAGTTCACCACCATTGTAGGTCATAAATTAAGAGGATCAGTATTTATCAGCTGGATTAGATTTAAAAACTAGAACTGAGTGAAGTTCTGCATCTTGCTTATAGTGGAGAGGTGTATGCTCAGTTCAGAGAAAGTGTTAAGGCTCCCTTGGAGTGAATGCTGTGAAACTTGGTGACTACAGACAGGCAGAGTGAGTGACAGGAGCAGAGCCCAAAATACACATCTTCATCTATTCACAGAGATTGTTCTGCAGTTCTCTTAAGAGTACCTTCTGGCCAAATGGGTGTAAGCTCACGTGTATGTCTCTGTGAATGGCTGCAGGTCAAAACACTCACCTTCAATTGAAGATGTATTCAAAAATCATATTGTCATGGTTGATTGAATTGCAGCATCACAATGCATGTTCCTTGAAACCACACATTCCTTGCAACTGTGTACCTCAGCTGTAGGCACAGCTTAGGGCAAAGATCCACAAGTGAAGGATATGGCCTTCTGTTTCGATTTCTCTGGTGCTGGACTTCATGCCAAAAGCCTAAAAAAGAAGAGGGGCCAAAAATGTTTCTGGGAGACGCATACTCTACAGAGGCTCAGCTCATACTGTGTTTTGTGATTGACTGAAAGCTTTGCTTTCAAGTGCTTTCTGGTTTCTCCTGTCCATGATGTGTTCCTACCCCTGCATTTCTGCTTGCCAGCATTTACTGGCTCTCATGGGAGAACGCCCTCCAGGGAGAAAAAACAGGAGAATTAGATTTTCTGTTTTGAAGGACTATTTTCTGTGCTTCACCTTCACAACAAGCTCACACAGAGCAGAGCTAGCAGGTCTTCGGGGTGACTTTTCTTATGGCACAAGAGCTCTCTATCTCAGGTATAGGAAATCAGGGGAGGAAGGTGAAGCTGAACTGGAACAGGCTGGTCAAACTGGAGAGCAAGAAGAAAATACACAGGCAGTGGATGCAGGGAGAGCTATCTTGGGAGGGGTGTAGGGATACTGCTAGGCTGTGTAAGGATGGGGTCAGGAAGGGCAAGGCCCAGATGGAGCTGGAATTGGCGTGGAGTGCAAAGAATAACAAAGGCGTCTACAGGTATATTAACCAGAAAAGGAAAGTCCAGGAGGGTGTACCCTCCCTTGTGAGCAACTGAGCAACGCAGGCAGGCTGTTAACAATGGACAAGGAAAAGACTGAAATACTCAACAACTTTTTTTGCCTTAGTCTTCACTAGTGACTGCTTTTCACACATCCCTTGAGTGGACCATTTGGAAGACAGATACTGAGGGAGAAGTGTTTGTCCCGCTATAAACGAAGATCAGGTTAATGATCACAATCACCTAAGGAGCCTGAACATCCATAAGTCTATGGGTCCTGATGAAATGCATCCCAGAGTCCCGAAGGAACTGGCTGACATAGTTCCCAAGCCACTCAATGATATCTGAAAAGTCATGGCAGTCAGGTGAAGATCCTGGTGACTGGAAAAAAGGCAATGCTGCACCCATTTTTACACAGGGTAGAAAGGATGACCCAAGAAACCAACTTGCCTCACCTCTGTGCCAGGGAAGATCATGGAGCAGATCCTGCTGGGAGCTGTACTGAGGCACACAGAAGACAGGGAGGTGATACAGGAGAACCAGCAGCACTTCACCAAGGGCAGGTCCTGCATGGCCAACCTAGCAGTCTCCTATGATGCAGAACTGCATCAGTGGACAAGGTAAGAACCACTGATTTCATCTATCTGAACTTCAGTAAGGCCTCTGACACATTCTCCCATAACATCTTTCTCTTCAAATTGGAAAGATGTGGATTTGACTAGTGTACTAGTGACTAGTGGAGACACTGGAGACATTCACGGTCAGGCTGAATCAGGCTCTGAGCAACCTGATCTAGCTGTCAGCATCCCTGTTCACT
>PPHD01028254.1:0-10936 GCA_002909625.1 Bambusicola thoracicus
CGTTCCGGATGGTTGGGCCGTGCTTGGACTCGATGGTCTTCGAGGTCCAACCTGACCGACTCCGTGGTTCCACGATCCCCGCCGCCCGGCGGAGCAGCTGGGGAGGCGGCCCTGGGGGTGCGGCCGAGGCCGTGCGCTGCAAACAGCCTCAGGAGCACCGCGGATGGCCGCGCTCCGCTGCCCTGAGAGCTGCGGGTGCCCACGGACGGGACTGTGGGGCAGCGACGCCGCTCCCGCTGAGCGCCAGCGCCACGACCCCGCGGCTCCGGGACACCACAGGCGCTGTGACCCCACGGCTGCTCCTCCCCGCTCCCTGAGGGCGCGAACGGCCCCAATCCCCGACGCGAGGGCCGCCATCCCCGCCCCGCGGGCGGAGCCGGAAGGGGCAGCGCGGAGCGGAGCGGCCATGGCGGTGAGCGGAGGGGCCGGGAGAGGGGGGGATGCGGGGAGGAGCGCGATGCGGGCCGCTGACCGCCTGTCTCGGCCCCGCAGCCCAAAGGGAAGGCGGGCACCAAGGGCAAGAAGCAGATCTTCGAGGAGAACCGCGAGACGCTGCGCTTTTACCTCCGCATCATCCTCGGGGCCTCCGTGAGTGGCGGGGCGGGCGCGGGGCCGGGCGGCGGGGCCGGGCCGGGCTGACTGACGGCTCCTCGTGTCCCGCAGGCCGTGTACGCCGCGGTCAACCTGGTCGCGTTCTACTCCGCCGCCTCCGCGTGGACGTGGGTGAGTGCGGGGAGCCGAGGCGTCCCCCCGCCCCGACCCGGGCCCTGGGGCGGCCGTTCGGCTCCTCACGGCCCCGCTCTCGTGGCAGCTGGCGTTCGCCTTCAGCTCGGCGGTGTACGGCATCAGCTACCGCTCCATGAGCTCCATGGCCCGGCCGGCGTTCGCGGATGACGGCAGCCTCGCAGACGGCGGGATCGACCTGAACATGGAGCAGGGGATGGCAGAGTGAGTGTCCTCACCCGCACGAGCCCAGGTGAGCCGGGCCTGCAGCCCCAGCCCGGAGCGTGCCCCGCTTCTCCTTGTCTGAGCCGGGCTGCCGATGCCTCAATGCTAATCCGGTTGTTTCCAGGCTTATAAAGCTCCGCAGCCTCTCTGCTTTGGTCCTCTCTGCCCTCCTGTAGCTGTGCACAGCGCCTGTTCAGCCTTCCTGGCGCTGATACCGCTGCCTTTGCCTTGCTTGAGGAGCACCCAACAGTAATTCCTGCTCAGTGGTGTTAGAAAAAGAGGGATAATAATACACGCGTGTTGCTGCAGCTTCATATCTCACAGTCAAGGTGGTGTCTGCCCAGGGAGCAGCTTGGCTGCACATCTCTCTGGAAGGAGCACAAATTCATAGAGCCATAGAATGGCTTGGGTTGAAAGGGACCTCAAGGGTCATGAAACTCCAACCCCCCTGCTGCATGCAGGGCCACCAACCTCCATATCTAATGCTACACCAGGCTGCCCAGGGCCACATCCAACCTGGCCTTGAGCACCTCTAGGGATGGATGGGGCATCCACAGCCTTTCTGGGCAGCTGTTCCAGCACCTCACCACCCTCACAGTGGTTGTGGGAGATGCTCTTGGGATGGATGAGGCAATAAGTCACGCTGGCTGCTTTAATAACTGATCCATGCATTCGTGTGATGGCACTGCTGGGCTTCACCTGCTGGGCTTCACCTACTGGGCTTGTGGAAGGCTGATGTAGGGGCTTGCTGGTATCTTGGAGAGCTGGGTGCAGCGTGGGAGTCCCCCTGTGTCATCTGTGGTGGTGATACACTAAATTTTGGAACCTGTGTCTCATCATAGCACTGTTAATGGCGGGTTGTGCAGTTTCTTGAGTTCTTGGTGTGGTGACGTTGTCCCAGTGTAAAATTGTTTCTCGTGGTGAACTGCAGAATCACAGAGTGGTTGAGGTTGTTGAAGGGACCTCTGGAGATCACCTGGTGCCACCCCTGCTCCAGCAGGGTCACCCAGAGCTGTGCCCAGCACCGTGTCCAGGTGGCTTTGGAAGATTTCCAAGGAGCCTCTCTCCACAGCCTGCCTGGGCAGCCTGCCCTGTTGCTTTGTCACTCTGATAGTACAGAGAGCTTCCTGATGTTCAGAGGGAATCTCTTGTGTTCTGGACAGATCCTGGCTCTGTCCCCTTTGCACTCTTCATTCGGGTATTTATGGACATTGATGGGATCCCACTGAGCCTTCTCCGGGCTGAACAGTCCCAGCTCTCTCAGCCTTTACTTATAGGAGAGAGGCTCTAGTCCTTTTATCATCATTGTGGTCCTTCACTGGACTCTTCCCCAGTCTCTCCATGTCTTTCCTGCACTCAGGAGCCCAGAACTGGGCCCAGTACCCAGGTATGCCTCACCAGTGTTGAGCAGAGAGGAAGGATCACCTCCCTACACCTGCTGGCAACAATGCTAATGAGGTCCAGGACACCATTCACCTTTGCCCCAGGGACCCGTGACTGGCTTATCTTTAACTTGGTTGTTCTTGCTGGTCAGGTGGCCTGTAGCAGACACCCACTATAATGTCACCTGTACATGTGTTCTCTTTAATCTTAGCCCGTAAACTCTTGGTTAACTCTTCATCTATCTCCAGGCACAGCTCTGTGTGCTCCAGATGTGCACCCATAAAGGGCAGCTCCCCCATCTCTTCCCACACATCTCTCCGTTGCAACACTGCAGTCAAGGGAGCCATCCCACGACCTTGCAGCTGCACCCACATCTCCAGCTCATCTTTCTAATTTCCTACCCTCTGTGTGTTAGTATACAGCTTCCTGTCCTCTGCAGTGGGGTGTCACTCACTGCCATAGCTCACCATTTCTTCCTGGTGCCCTTGCTTGGTTTAGGGTTAGCTGTACCCATTTCTTCGCTTGTAGGAACACTGGCTCCTCTTCAGTGTTGACTGTGGTGACCTTATTTTGGGTGTAAGCCCTTAGGTTGGGCAGGAGCTTTCCTCTTTGTGCCAGAAGTCATCAGCTTCCATCCTTCTCCTGAGGCTGCACTTACCTCCAGCGTGGGAGTGGGCACTGCCTGCTTCTCGTCTGTGGTGGTGGGCTGAGGTTCTTCCAGCTGCGACACAGGGAAGATCCTGTCCACCTCCCTTTTGTCTCTGATGGTGCACAGCCTGCTCACTTCTCCTAAATCTTCCACTTTGTGGCACAGCTCCTTCAGGGCAGGAACCATCCTCTCTCCTGACTTCAGAGGCAGGCGCTCGCTGCAGCCTGGCACCTGGAGGACTGCACCTCCTATCCAACGCTCTGTTCACACTGGTAGGGATTGCTGCTCCAGTAATGGTTCAGTGGGAATGAAAGAGTTGGCGTTTTTCTAACCTATCCTGGCACTCCTTTGTGGCTTGTGTTGGAAAACCAAATACCCGCTTGTGTGTTGGTTCTGAGATTGCTTCTGTCCCTCACTCTCAGCACTGCCTCTGGCTGGCCAAGGAGCTGGTGGCTTTGGTGGGGGCTGGAATGGGGAAGTTCATGTACTGCTTTCCTTCCCTCAGGCACCTCAAGGACGTGATCCTGCTGACAGCAATGGTCCAGGTTCTGAGCTGCTTCTCACTCTATGTCTGGTACTTCTGGCTCTTGGTAAGCCCTGCAGTTGTTCTTGTTGCTGAGTTGTCTGTCTTTCCCCATCTTCAGAACGGAGGATGTAATTCATCCATTTCATCTCAAGGTGTCCTGTTTCAGGCTGAAACTTTTTCCTGATATATGTATATATATTTTTTTATCTCATAAAACCTTGTAAAAATATAAGAAAAAGAAATCCTGATCCTTCTGGGTCAGTCTCGTGGTAAACCGTGCAAAAACTAGGTTGGCCTTGACCTTTCCCTCTGGTCCTATGAGACAGCAACAGGAAACAAGGAGCAGATGAAAGCTGCCTTTGTACATAACAGCTATTTTCTTTGCCTTTTTGTCACTGTGACAAACAGACTGTTTCTTCTTGTTTGGCTTCCTCAGTCATTCACCAGTACTGACTGAGGCTGGGAACTGCAGGACCCCGTGCCACTGAGTAGAACAAACTGCAGGCTTTCATCCCCCTTAACACCAGGTGCTTTCTACTCCTGAAGTGTTTCTCATGCTCCTCCAGCTAGAGCTGCTTTTGCAGAAGGATGAAAAACCCAAATCTCCAGGCAATTAAAATAATACTACACCAGAGTTGCCTGTAGTATTATCCCATGAAGGTTGTCTTGGAACAGCAGAAATGTATCTTGTTTTAATCCTTACCCACAAGTTAGTTCCTAGCCAGTTCTGGCAGGGGGCAGCCTCTGCTCTGGCTCCCCTGCACACCATGTGGATCGTGTTTTTATTTTCCTTCAGAGAAATGTGATTTTGGTTCTGAAGGAGGGACAGGCAGAACAGCCAGGAAGTCAGATCTTTCTGGGTAATTCAGAACTGATGCTGCGATTTCCATGTATGAAGTCTTAAGTGCTGTGTTCCCAGAAATGTATGCAGGCTCCTGAATTCTATGAAATCAGGCCATTTATTTTGGGTGCCTGCCACTGCCTTTGATTTCAGTGGATCTTGTGACGTCCCTGACCCAGCTTGTAGATGTTTTCCAGCTCCTTTGGCTTCCTCCGTAGGACCAGCCCACCCTAACCTGCCAAAATCACATCCAGAACAACCGACTTTGCTTCCACGTGTGTTTTGCAGGCTCCGGGCCGTGCTCTCTACCTCCTGTGGGTGAACATCCTGGGGCCCTGGTTAACAGCTGAATCTTCAGCCCCCGGTCAGGAGCCAAACGAGAAGAAGCAGCGCCGCCAGGAACGCCGCCAGATGAAACGCTTCTAGCCCTGGCTGAGGAGATAGGTTAACGCTGTCTCTCATTTCCATGCTGTTATCTCATCAGGGATGCGACTGAAGCCAATCGGAAAGCATCGCAGTATCTATGTTGCCCTCTGTCATTGCTGCCATTTCACGATGAAGGCTGCAAGAGACTTCCCTTGGTTGGTTCTTAGTGCCAGTCGAGGCCTTGCTCCTTTGATGATGAGTAGGGGGTTATGCTGGGATGTGTGTAAATACCTTTCTAAAGCAGTGCTGTATCGCATTCAAAGATGGGGATTGCAATGCTGGAGGAAATATATTAAAGAGCAGAGTCTAATTGGCCATGCTGGCAGTGTGTTCGTAGAGGGGTGCTCACAGAGGGCAGTGGTGAAAAACACCAGCATGTTTGTGGAAGCCTGGGCTACATGGAAGCCAAATCCCCAGGCTGAGTCGTCTCATCCCTCCCCTAGCTTGCTCTGCTGCCTGTTGCAGCACCCAGTCTGCAGAAGCTTCAGCTGCCCTGTGAGCTCTATTGGGCCTGCAGCAGCTAGAGGAGCTACAAACTGCACATGCAGTCCAATGTGGAGCAGTTGGGATTGAGCCTGGGCTCTCTGCACGCACAAATTGGTCTGTGCTACCTTTAGGGGAGCTCAGTCAGATGAAAGGTTCTAGCTAACAGAATTGAAAAGCAAATTTTTTTTTTTTTAAAGCTCCCCCATGGATAGCATAGCTGAGGTGCTGTGACTGTGGCAGAGATTCCACGTTAGAAACCACACACAGCTCAGGGCAACGTCTGCTGTTGCCTACTTTGATTTATTCTTGCTGTACCTGCTCATTAGGCAGCTTTGCACACTGGTGACCCCTTCCTGCTCCTGACGTACCAGCTCGGCCGCATGCAGCTTTGCCCATGTGAGTGAGCTGTGTGGTTAGTGCCAGTGGTGCCAGCCTGGCTTTTGCACTTGATGCTGTCCGTAAGGTTTGGTCCACACGTAGTTTCCATTACATGGGTTTTATTACACCTTTTTTCGTAACATCAAGCCAGATCCCTACCCCGAGTCCTTTGTGCCTTGATGCCAGGCAGAGCGTGTATTTGGGGTGCAGTCATGGTTACTTGTAGGTCTGCATGGTCTGCAATGACAGGGCAGGTATCTAGAAGCAGGGAGAGCAGAGGTCGTTATCATCTGGGGGGACTGGAGTCCTTCCTGCCCCTCAGGGAGGACAGGAGGAGAGCACCACTTGGAATCTCGAGGACCCTGCCGTGCTTTCCCCATTGCAACCAGTCAAGTGCAGCCTCTTGCACTGTTGCAAGACTGGTGCAGCTCCTAGGCTCTGCCTTTGCTCCCTCCAAACTCTCATTTCCCCAAAACCACACGGAGTAGCACAGTGTTCCCCAAAATGCACAGACCTGGGCAGGGGGCAGTCAACAACAACCACACCGACCATCTCAGCTGCGCTACCCTGCGCAGCGGTACATGCACATCGGCCTCCTGGGCAGAAGCCCGAGCTGTGCCATCTTCTTCAGGCAAAAACTGGCCTGACAGCCCCAATAAATACTGAATAAATAGAGCCAGCATCAGCCGGGTGCTGGCAGGCTGCACTGAGGCACGCGGGGCGGCCATGGGGTGCACGATGCTGCTCACTCAGGCAGCAGCTCCTCCAGCTCCTGTTCATCCAGCTGGTTGGTGGTGACAATGTGGTCGAGCTGCTTCATGTACCGCTCCAGGTCCTGCATGAAATGGGGGATGCGAGCCTTCTCCAGGACGCCAAATTTCTTCAGGCGGTTCACATCTTCGTAGGAGACCTGGTGGGAAGCAAGGGGATGGATCAGCATGTGCAAATGAAGGGATTCTGTCCCCTCCCTGCGGCCTCCTTTGCCTGTCTGGCTGGGTTTTCCACACTGCCCAAATGGGACCAACAGACTGCCAAGGGATGGAAATGAAGGCTTGAGGTAAGTTTTGAAAGAAAGACATGGGAGAAAAAAACACATCTGTGGAGGCAAAAATGCCTGCAGGGCAAGTATTTGCCTGAGCCGGGCCTCAGCTTTGGGAAAATGGGTAGGTAGGAGAAGCTGTTGATTCCTGCACCTGAGCTCTGGGCCAGGGCAGGACGGGTACAGCAAAAGAGGAGACAGAGACCAAATATGAAGAGCTATGCCCCTACATACAGGGGCTGGTGAGGAGAGATGTGGAAGAAAGTGAGCTGGTCTCACAGAGCTGGAGCCAAGGCTGCATTCGTAGTGCGGGCTGACCATAAAACCTGACCATTTCTGGGCAGAAGGAAGTCAAAACAGGAAGGGCTCCTGATGGTGCTGCGTCCCTGCTGGTGCTGCATGCAGAGCTGCCTGCACATGGGCTGCCTGTATGCTGATGCTTAATACTGCTGTCTGGAGGGAAGGTGAGACCGTGTCTGATGTAGTGTCTCAGTGTCCTAGGAAAAATTCTATTTGCTCTCACCAGGACAGCACACCTTGCTGCCCAAAACCAGAAAGCCCCTTGCCAGTGCAGAGCTTGAGCTGTGACCCCAAGCTGTTACCTTTCCAAGAGCAGCCAGCAATGGGAAGTCGATTGTCTGCCGATGTCGCAGGATGCGGAGAATCCCATCCAGGTACACCTGGTCCTTACTGAAGCAGCCTAGAAAAGAGAGAGGGCCTGGGAAACACCAGGAGATGACTCCAGGATAAACCCTACCTTCCCAAATGTGTTGGGGCTGGCAGGATGAAAAGACTCAAAGGACGAGCAGAGCCAGCACTGGGGTCCCATGCCAGGGAGAAGCCTGGGCAGCAGAGTGCAGCGAGGCTCCATTCCCCAGCCCTTAGGAAAAAGGGACAGGCACTGGAGTCCTTCACCATTTTCACCCTGGTTTGTGATTGCTTTTTTTTTAAATGCTAGAATCTAAATGCATCCTCAAAAGGCTTATCTTTTTTCTCCTTCGGCTCCTTGAGAGATAGTGCAAGGAATGGCTAAGATCCATCAGACAGGGATGACTCCACGGAGCTCCCCAGGATGCCTCATCCATCCTTGCCTGATGGACAGCAGCCAGAGAGGTGATGGGGCTGCTGGGTGTTGAAAAATATACCATAAAGGGACATGTAAATCTACATGAAAGCAGAGCTAGGGATGAGGAGGATGAGAGGGCAGCAGAGCCACTGCTTGGAAGGACTCTCTGGCTGGTGATGGCAAAGCCACCCAGTCCCAGAATGCATCCACTGAAACAGAAAAATCCCTTCCAAAACATTGAAGGCTTTGTCCCCCTCAAGCCGTACCTGGCTGTGAGGTGTCAGTCTGGCCCCGCTTGGCCCGCACGCAGTATTCCCACCGGATGCCAGCATCCTGGACATACTGCTCCAGGTCCTGGAAGAGCGCGGAGAAGGAGAGGCGGCTGGCCCGCTCAATGGTGTAGTAGAGCAAGGCTGCACGCCAGAGGAAGGGCTGCTTGCGGAAGAGGACACTGTGCAGGCTGGCCAAACCTTCCTCTGTGGGGTTGGCAGGCTTCAGGCTGTACTGCTTGCGGCCCTCCGAGCTGTGCCAGGGCTGGCGGGTGTTGTTCACCCCACGGATGTAGTGGGTGCCTGAGGAGGTAACAGCAAGCATGGTCAGCTGGGGACAACTTGGTGAGCCTCAAAAATCTCAACCCTACTGTGTCCACCCTGCCTGCTCTCCCCACATCCCCATGACGATGACCACTAAGGATGCTCAGCATCCTCCCTGCTCTGCCCATGGTCCCCCCATTGCCCCACTGACCTATCTCATGGCGCAGCATGCCCTCCAGCCAGTACTGCCGGGCTCCAGACAGGTTGATGGCCAGTGTTGGCCGGCTGTCCTCCACCATCATCACAGCCTGCGACAGGAGATCATCGGTGAGCTGCACCACTACCTGTGGATGAGAGAGGAGGCAAGCAGCCATGTTAGCGATCTGCTGGCTCAGGACCAGCAGATGGTACTTTGGGCAACTCTTCAAAATGTCTAAAGGAAACACACTACAACTATTCCAATCCAGAAAGGAAATACGTCCAAACTAGAGATACCAGGAGGCTTCCCAGAACTGATGAGGAAATGGACGACCTGCTCTAGGTGGGTGCCTGAGTAGAGGGTTGGACCAGATGGCCTCCAAGATACCTCTCAACCTCAAGCATCCTGTTTTTCAGAGATTCTGTGAAATGCTTGCACTAACATGTTTGGTGATAATCCTGCACCCTGGGAAGGCCAAACCACATCTGCTCCATGGGCTTGCAGAGAAGGGACACACATGGTGATGGTCACATGGCTGAGCAGGGTTGGGTGGACACTGCCCCCTGAGATGTAGCAGGATGGGCCTGGAGCCCAACATGAAGTAGCTCCTTTCAGATAATTGCAACCACAAAACCTGAGCAGGCTGCAGGGAAGCTGGCTGCCCTGCACAGCCCATCCCCAGCTTCTCTCCAGCTGCAGACAGCTCCCAGCGTGCTTCAGGACCAAGGGTCACGTGTGGCTTTCCATCTTCACCCACCACCTCTCATGGGTAGACTGATGCCCAGACAGTCCCCAGGCAAAAGATGGATAACGTCCCTAAAACCCAAACCTGGGAAGGTGCTGTGCACACAGCCGAGGACGGAGCACAGCAGATTTGCACAAGCAGCAGTGTGCCACCACACGTGACTACATCGCTCCTACTTCTGTAGCTAAAGTCTTCCAGTGCAACACTACAGGAAATGAAGCACAAAGACTACAATCGTGCTCCAACAGAGCCTTCTCACCCACTCCTTGAGCACCACATGCACAGCAATGGGAACGTTTCTCATAGGGCTTTAATTGCTTTGTAACGTGTCCTACTTATAGGGCACTTGCCAAAAATACCTCATGAGGGAACCTAGCTCCTTTTTCACATCTTCATCTCCTTTTTATTATCGCTTTTAAGACTTCAAGAAAAGAGCAACCTGTCCAAAACACTTGCAGGAAGAGCTGCCAGCCACACACATATAGCCATGCTGGGCATTTGTCAGCTGTGATTAACAGCACAACCGGTGAACACCTTTATACAGAAAGACACAGCTCACATCAGCATGACTGCTCTCTGACCCATCCTGGAAGTGAATTCCGTGCCTCGGCTGTGACACGAAGAACCAAACCACATATAGCCGAACGCACAGGAGGTGTTTGCATGGGCACATAGCTCAAAAATCCCTCTGCCACATATGTGTGAACTCTAAAAACCATCTGTCTTATAGCTGAAATTTGCCAGTTTGAAAAGCAGAAACCGGATAGCAAGACGTTGCCTTTAAGCTTCTGAGGTTTCACTGCAGAATTGCTAGCACAGCCCAAACTGAAGCACAGATTTACTGCTACATTATAGCTTTTATCTCTTTTTCTTCTTTTAAAAAAGAGAGGAGACTAAATCAGTTTGTTTTAAACCCAGATTTATTATTGCACAAAGCTGTTCATTAAAGCCAGAAGTGCAACCTAACAGAGCAACACCAACTACTGGGCAAATTAACAGCATAGAAAGACTTACATGGCAATAGCTTAAACTGGATCATATATATGAAAGACACAGAGAAAAGACTTACCACGTTACTTTTAATGCGCACATCCCTTCAACTTTACTTCTGTTCCAGAAAGCAATTCAAAATAAACAAAAGTTGTCCTTCCACTGCCCCTCCCCACATCCAGCCTGCACTCAGAGGTCACTGCTGGAACCCCAGCCTAAGGCACAAGTCCTGACCTGGGATCCCAAGGAGCTGAGTCCTGCAGATTTTAGGAGACGTGACTGAGAACTGGAGACAGTTTCAAAGTAAACAGAAAGAAGGAGGCACGTAGGAGCCAAACTCTGGTACTATTTTAACTAATTCCTGTTCATTATGTCAACTCGGTGTGACATGAACATAACAAGCATTGCAATCCCAAATGAAAACAGCTGAGGCTGAAATCTTGGAACCTGGGTGGGGAAGGGAAGTTAAGAGAGAACTTAAAACAAAGATAAGAATGCATTTCATTGTCATAGTACTCTTCCTGCTCCTTCAAAGCCATTGCTGTGTTCTTCAGCACAGAACTAGTGCCTGAACTCCTGTGACAGTCCATTGCTCTTTGACCTAGAGCTCCTCCAGGGAGCACAGGATTTGATGTGCTGTGTCAGCTTGTGGGGCTCAACTGCAAGGACACCATCTAACACACAGTGCTCGGCTGGCTGGGACAACATCTTGCTGTCTTGTCACTCT
>PPHD01028255.1:0-10935 GCA_002909625.1 Bambusicola thoracicus
ACGCTGCTGCCATTTACACAAGCACTGATCAAATTCAGACAAAACTCTTGATCTGTCACGAATGTTTCTATGTCTAAGGATTCAAGTGAAGAGGGTATTACTAACATGAGGCCCCAGAAAGAAAACTGATTTGGTTAAAATTCCAATACAACCTTAGGGAGAAAGTTGTGGTGACTCTGGAAGGGAACACTATCATCAAGACAGATCTGTCACAACAGTTCAGACTTCTGAATGTGGCAAGGGCAACTTGGAAATCCACCTTCACAGACTAAGCAGTGAAAAGCAATGCTAAGTGTCTAAAATGGAGGATTCATGAGAATATACAGCATCGTGTTCAAATTACACTATGGAGCATCTCCAGCAGAAGTAAAAAAAAAAAAACAGGAGAAGCTCTCCGAGAAACCTGAAAGCAGTCAAGTGTGAAAGTATAGAAATGTGGCCGACTGCTGGTAAAATAGATTGAAAACTCCCTTTTCCTTGAAGCTAGACATAGACATACCTACCAGTCCTGGGAAGAGATCAAGAGAGAAGTCTGGCAGATGTCTGTGTGCCGTTAGAGGGACTGGAAGCCTAAGTCCAGGATGGACTTGTTACATTGCACAGAGCTTGCACCGACAGTTAGCAAACTGTTTACAACTTTATCTGTTGAAGAAACTGGTACTTGAAGTCTACCCATCTCAGAAGAAAGTAAAAAACATGAGTAGAGATTCAAACAAGAACAATAGCGTGTATAAAGGGATGAATTTATACTTGACGAACAACCATGACAACCTGCAAGTCTAAACAGAAATTAAGCTGAAGAACACACACACACCCTCAGACCATTCCTATCACCTCTGCCCTTACACACTTTAAGATACAGCCATCACCACAGTGGAGAAGCAGAGTAAATACACCTGTGTTCCCTATAATATAGCCATTTATCACTGATTGTTTTTTTTCAGCAACATAGCAAGAAGTAGCTATCCAAAATAACACAGCTTAGTCCAGAATCGTACTCCTAAGAGGCAGAGAGCCTGTGGGATTGATGGATATTATGGAGTATATGCTAGGCCACAACAACTCTATTAAGTTCCAGAGTACTGAGTGTCTGTACAGGATCTGCAACCCCTCTTCATGGCAAATCTTGGTGTTGTTGGAGTTTGTCACCAACTTTAGTTCCCAGAAAAGTTTCAGAAGCACAGAGAGATTCAGCAGCCTTAGCACTACTGGCGCCAAGTATCAAGACAACTTGGTTAGTGCCACTAGCCCTAAACTAAAATCCTATGACAGTGTTTGTGGAACTTGTGATGTCCCTAGGATGCAGCCTGTTGTGATAAGCAGAGAACTGCTGCAATGGATAAAGAAGAAAACAAATGCTTACAGTGCTTCATAATGACCTTCAGTGGCTGAACTGGTTCAGAGGATGACCAAAACCACAAGGATCTGAGAGGACTTTATCAGTCTGGAAGGGAGAAGACAGAGAGACTTTCTTGGGATGGATTTCTCAGGAGGAGGCCAGCAGTAGATCAAAGCCAAAGCAGATTCAGCTAACTGCCTTCCAGACCGTGATACCCACATGGGTCCCACATCAGAGAAAGTTTTCATTGCCTTCACAAGGAGAAAATGTTGGTTGTTCAATATCACCATCCCTTCCAGGTTTAAAAGGACAACACACAGAGCACTCATGGGAAACAAGACTTTCTCTGTCGTGTCAAAAACAATCACAGTTGAAGGAATGCAGAGATTCTCCTACTAAAGATTCATACCGGCAACTGGGCAATTACAACAAGATGAAATGATGAAAGAATTATCCACCTTACACACTTGATGAGCAGGAAAAGAGGGTGGAGTTGGTCCCTAAAGAATACATTTCTGGTCTGAACTTGCAGGGCACTTATCTGCAACCTGAATACATTTATGGACTATCACTCAAAATACACATATCTTTCAGTTGCAAATTCATACTAAGTAACTGAATTCTGCTAACTTCAACACTGTCTGTTTCTTTATGGTCTTTGTGTTTAATAGAGATCTATTACAATTTGCACTTAATTGGATTATTACAGCTAATGGCAAAATGTGATGCATCAAAAACGTATCTTTTTGTAGACAATTAAATTCATCTTAAATCCCACACATGTATAAAGTTTTGACTGATCAGTGTACCATACCAGTCAGCAGAAAACCCATCATGACTGAACTTAGGAAGAATTCCTCCCCACAGACATGCTACGCCTCTAACAGCTCCAGTACTGACAGAGCAGCATTTAATTTGCGATAAAAATATTCAACCACACTTAAGGTGAACCTGTATACATTGGATTGTGATTAAAATACCTTACGTGAGCATGTCCACAGTTTTGTTTACTTGTTTAGCTCAAAACATACTTTCCTTTTTTTCAGTGGCCTTCAAACAAATCATTTAATTTACTTTGCATTACAAAAAATAAAAATTAGAAATCTATTTCGACACTTAAGAAAGTGGAAAAAAAATGGCAAAAGATATTTCTCAGTTGAAAAGAAAAGTTACAAAGCAGCTGTATTATTCCAGTCATTTCTGCATCAATTTTACATATAATTTTTTTTCAACAACTGGTCATACAAATTTAGATTAGGAGCCAAAAATTAAGCCATAATCTTTCTTCCCCCTGAGCCTCTGAAAGGTGTGTGCTATCACCATGCAAATCTTTACAACCCAATCCCTTTCAGAGCACAGTGGAGAAGGTTTCCTCCTTTGTGTGGGATCACAAAGGATTGTATTGGTGCACAGCTGAGAAGAAAATCCTGAAAACAGAGGTTAGTTCATCTTCAGCTTGAACAAGTCTATCACAAAAATATATATACAAATAAGTAAATCCAGAGAAATATTACTTCTTTAGGACCAACATCAACAAGAGCAGACAGTAATACTTCACACACTGGGCTTTTATGTTTGGTTGACAATGCTGCTTACCTATGATACACTAAACAAAATACACCACAAGTCTATTCAGTTGAAGGTCTAGCTTGTTGGAAAGTCTCTGTAAATGTTTAGAAGGCTTCTTTTATCCCTTAGCCACATATTTTTTTCTCCTTCACCTTTTACAAAGGCACCCGTTCAAGACAGCCTCTATCAAATCTTCTTTGAAAAAATTAACTCAAACATGAATCTGGAAAGAAGAAAGCCGGGTGGGATATGGACAAGGTTTATGAAATCACAAAAGCAGCTGATAAGGTGAATGTTGACCTCTTATTTAACAAATCAGACAATTCTTGAACCAAAGCACACCTGTTGAAACTAGCAGGAAATTGGGAGAAAAAAAGATAAAATAACGTACTTTCTTAATGCAATTGATATAGTGAACTTCTGCAATTCATTGCCAGAGAACGCAGAAGACAAACAGCACTGAAAGAAAAGGATTCGTGGTAACGGGTCCATAAACGCCCTGATACTAAAAGGGATGAGGCAGACATCCCAAGGACAGCCTAAGGGGAACAGACTGCAGAAAGTAGCCAAGCTGAGGCGTTGTCCTCAATCTGTATGCCCTATTGCCTATGCTGGAGGCAGAATGATGGGTCAAATGAACCCCACTGGGATCCAGCGGGGTATTTCTTTTGCTCTGTAATGTTCAGCAAGTGTTGAAATTCATTGTTTGAAAAGGTAAAATGCTTTGAGTCCAGGAGTGAGTATCAACAATTTACAGCGCTGTTCACAGATGTGTCAGAGGTCAAAAGGAAAGGTCACTGACATGAGTGCAATGAATATCTACCCAGAGCAAGACAAACCAGAGAAATGTGGTACTGACAGAGGAAAGTACAGCATGCTGGACCCACCAGACTTAGAAAGGTGAGGCTGTCCCTCCATGACAGTAGGTGCAATCATCAGTGAAACTGAAAACGTATTCCCAGTAGACACAAAGAGCACACATATGCACCACATTCATACACATACCTGACTGGACACACAGATTTGAGCCTGAGTTGTTTCCCTGCATCCTCTCACGTGTCCCCTTTCAAGTACCACACCCTTAGTCCAAAGGGTGACCCACAGAGCTACTCCCTATGGCTCATGGTGATGGGTTTCACATCTGGATGTTGGGGCTGTGGCTCTACTGCGACGGCCCTGGGAGGGTGCTGGACAGAGTCTACTTTCTCCAAGTCCTTCACTGGGGTTCTCACCTGCCCTCATACCCCTGTGCTCCTCTGGGCTTGTGGAGATGAGTCTTCCTTGGCTCTGCCCTGGGGAGCCTGGCCGGGGATTCTTTGTTCTCCCCCTCCCCATGTTGCTTCTCTTCACTCCTTTGTGGGTGCACAGATGAGCTTTATCACATAAAACCTAACAGGTACTCTGCAGTCAGCCAGCCTTGAAATACAATGACTTTTCACCAGCTTTCTAAGCCCTAACACACAGATTTAATCTGTCACAGGTCAACTGTTTCTTAAAATAGCCTGTGAGGATCAATCTCCCTTCAGCATCTGTTAGAAATCATCACATATTGCTTGTCATAAACCAAATATGGTTATTAACGATTAGGTAAATCATATTATGAACTAAACTGTTAGTACAGGGCTTTAGTCAATAAACTGTGCGGTTTCCAGTGCTATAGCTCCAGCAGCCTTATCAAGGTCAATACAGCTACTCAAGTGGTTAAAACAAAGCTTCTGTGTCTCAGCAAAATTGGGGTGTTACAGATCACAGCACCTGATTTGCAATACACGTACCCTGGGCTTCATCCAACGCCCACAGCCCAGTGGAGTCTTTTCACTGATGCAGGAAAGCTTTGCATCAGCCTGTAGAATCACAATGTGCTTTTTCTATTTTGTTTTGATTTTGCTTATTACCTCTTTGTTGGTCTTCTTTTCCATTAAGTTGTTTTTGTGCTTCTTCAATTTTGTCTGCAAGAAAGAGAAGTAATTATTAAAATATATTAGAAAAGAAGCAAGTTTTGAGAAAGCCATTTACCGAAGTCTGTCTCAAACTAGCTGTTTATATTTAGGAGCAACACCATTCACACGTAAATATGCAGTACATTATGAGCAATACTGCCATATAAAATTTCATCATGTTTTACCAGCAAGGCTATTGACATGTTAAATTACACGGAACTGCAGAGAGAAAAGCAATGGCATCAGATCTGCAGTCAACAGCTAATCCCTCTGTAGCTTCATACCATCTGTAAGAATTGATGCAGTCAGGGGACTCTTCGGAATAGGTATTATCATGCATTACGGAGTATTTTAATATGTGCACCGAGTGTTTTAATACGATTCTGAAAAATGCTGTTAGAACAAGACAATGCAGCATTAAGCATGGTGATATAAACAGCAAATGGGATTTGATACACGAAGTGGCCACATGGGAGTGGTGGGGGGGATGAGCAGCAGTCCAGCACTCATTCCTATGTGAAACCACCCATCGTTCATGCATACACAGAAGGAGCAAAAAGCAGCCTCGAGCCTTTACGCTCACTGTTCTTAGCAAAACGCCTGCTGCCCCCAAACTCATCAGCACAGGAGAAGGAATTGTGTTTCTGCTGTTGCCACACAGCAGATCTTGCCGGGAGGAGCAGCTTCACTCTGTGTGTGTTTGTGCTTATGTGTGCAGAGGAAGAAGCAAGGAAAAGTGCAGCTGGAACGAGCACAAATTTAAGATCCATTTCTTTTTGGTAGCACATCGTCCTCTGAGAGGCATCGGGAAAAAGAGGCCACGCTGATAAGGACAGGGAGCAGCAGCACTACAGTGTGACAGACAAGGGCCTGAGCTTGGCATGTAGCTTTTACACATCACTGATATATCTCCCAAAATGCCTGTGAAATATTTTTGGGGGGGCTGCACTTTTAATGAAATTAAATGGAAAGAAGAGAACTGCAATCATCCTACACTTCTCTGACAGTTACTGCTCCAGTTCAGGAAACACTGGGCTTCTTGGCTGCCATAACGAGGAGGATCAGGATGGCTCCACATAGGCCTCACCTCTCTCTTCATCAGTGGGGAAGCTGTTACTTGATCTGTCCGTTTACTCACTTATTCCTACGTAAGGCAAGGTTATAGTCCTTTCCTTGACAGACTTGAAATAAGTGGTTTTAAATGACTTCTCCAATATTTATGAGCTAAACCACTAAAGGAAGTTGGAACCACTTGTTTTCAGTTAAAGCCCCAAATTGTTTTCCCATTATATTACAAGCAGAACTAAAAAAAAATGTAACTAAACCAACCCCTTCTCAGAGGTTTTAAGACTGAGTTCTCTTCAGCACGCTTCAGTTCCATGTTTCTGCCTTTTAAATCCAGCTCCAGGTTCCCACTGAAGCTCGGTAACTTCTCTCCTGTATACAGAGAATGCAACAAACTGACCCACACAAAGGGCTCCAGGGCAGACTGCCACAGCTAAGAGTCTGCTGAGCTGCTGCTAAGGAAGAATACCACCACGATGTTAAAAGCCAAACTTCTTCCTTCCAAGGCTAGCAAAATGTATATACACACTTAAAGCAAAGCTTCTCCTACACATTCTTCTTCTCCTATATATTCTTCTAAACCTATACACTGGCCACTGAACACAAACACAAGCAACTCTAAAAGAAAACCACCTTCTACTAGCTCATTATCAACCTAGTTACACAGACACACTTTAACCAATGAAGACTTGATATTTAAGAGCTTCCTGGATTAAACTACAGTTGAAATACTGTATGAATCCATAATTTTATTATTTTATACAGGCTGATCCAAAAGTACTGCCTCCTATTTATTTCCATGGAAACTACAACAGATACAAAGAGCATATTAACACTATATGATAGAACAAATTCTCAGCTACATAGCAATAGTTTTCAGGATAGTCACCAGCATGAGCTATGCATTTTCAGCAATGATGAACAAGAGCTGCATACCATGTTCTGGTACCTGAACCAGTGGAGATGACCCACTGTCACCACTGATGAAACACAACAACCACCGCCTCACATGGCTCACATCCACTGTTTGGTCTCCATAAACATTCACCAAGCATTGATGAATGCCAATGAGTGCCATTTTTTCTGCTTGGAGGAATTCAATTCTACACCTTTGCTCCATACACACTTCCATGTCAGTCACTTTTCTGTCAGACTGCCCCTTTGCTGCCACCTGTCACATGGCAACAAAACATAATGGAATACTGTTGGGAAGGTTCAACCTCTACTGCCATACCAATATCCGCCTCTGACATGGTAAGACAACATAGTAGGCATTACTTCTGGAGTAGCCCTTGATTTTTATTCTTAATTGAGAAAGGGCTCTGACAATTTCTAACACAAACAAGAGGAAACAAACAGAGCATCTTTTATATATGTATGTCACTAACGCTTTATCAAAAGAACCCAACAAAACAAAACGTGCAGACTGGTTATCAAATTCATTTCCCCTCTGTTTAGAAATATATCCAATGCATTAGGGAGCGCCTTGCTCTTGAGAAGATGTAAAAGATCTGTCACAAAAATTTATACGCAGCTACAAAGACAAATGCAATTTCATTATTAAAAGTATTATCAGCATACCTCACATAAATGGTACCATAAATCCACGTGTTTAAATTCATAATCGTTCTACTTTATACAGACAAAATTATTTACGTATTTTGGAAGCATGCTACATTAGATTGCCAGAAAGATAAAGTACTTTGATCTCCCAAATTGAATTCTCTCTTATTTCAAAAAAGATGAAAAAAGAGAAGGAGTTTGTATCAGAAACTGCCGACTGCTCCTCCGTCAGATTAATTCCAAACAAAGAACCACAGATAACTGAAACAATAACTAGGTAACCACACGCTCAGTATATGGCCAAAATGTCTCTTATACTTCCTGCTCCTAAAATGTTTTCCTCAGTGAGTGACATCTACTGCATACATGTTTTCCTACCTGTAGAAGCATCTTTGTGTGGCATGGATATTACCTGCAAACAGCACTACATCCTTGTCATGACCCTTATCAGATGGCCGCCCCTTACCAAGGCACTGGGGCATGTTTCACAACCCAGCACTAGATCTGCACTGACAACCCACTGCATTTTACAGGTCTAGACACCACACTGGTGGCCAACTCCTCAATATGTGTGGGTTTAAGCTGGAAGAAGAACTAACTTACCCTGAAATGCCACAGAACTGGAACAAAAGCATGCAGGTGAATGAGTCACTCAATGAAGTTAAATGGATTTCATTTGCTTTTTGCTAGGACAACAGAAAATAATGTAACTAATGGAAATTCCTGGTATGCTGCAGTTGCAGCTCCCTCTTTTATTGCCCAAACAATGACAGAACATCCCTGGAGGCGTTTGAGGCCAGGCTAGATGGGGCCCTGGGCAGCATCATCGGGTGAGTGACATCCCTGCCCATGACAGGGGGCTGGAACTGGGTGATCTCTAAGGTCCCTTCCAATCCAAACCACTCTGTGATCCTATGAAGAATGCCTTAGTGGACTGTGGGGTCTTGTAAGACACATTCTCGCGCTGCCAGTAGATGTTCTGCTGGAGTGGCGCACATCTAAAGCAAATGATGAGTGTGTGACACACAAACTCTTACTGAAGGGAGAGGACACTTCTCATCAAGTGCTCACTAGAGCGGAACGATAATGAAATCATCGTGCATTCATGATCTGAAGAGACCAAAGACGCCACATCACGTAACAATCATGGAGTCAGCTCTTGATTATCAGAGGCAGGTGCATACCACAGAATAGCAAACTGTAGGTAATACAGCGCAATAGCAATATATATAAAATACAGTGGCACAACACGGGTACAAAGAGGAGGAAAAAAAAAAAGCCAATGAGTGCCTGTGAGATGTAGCAATTCCCAATTAAGCCTGGCTATAGCTGCAGGTGCCCACAAGCTGCAGCACTGCACCAACACCCCCCACCCACTCCAGCTGTCTGTCTGTCCTGGCTGCATTCAGCCCATTCCCCTGCAGCAGGACAGTTCAAGTACTCTGCACCCACAGCGCTATATTGCAGTCCAGTTGCCTAAGTTATGAATGCAACTTGCTTTGCACCATCGCAGTGCCACCGCCATCACGCTCCATCCAAACAAGACTTGTACTTCTATTACAGCATCTGCAGCAAAGGAATGGCTTTTCTTTCCCTAGTTTTAAAGGCTTTCATGCTACTGTCCAACACAGCTCCGCCAGCAAATGTCAGCTGCATAGAAAAAACAGTGAATTCCTCGGGGGTTTAAATACATAATGTAACCACGCTTTCTAGGAATGTGAGAAAGGAGACTTACACACAGGAAAAGATGGTTGACATTTGATACGTCTCCTGCTATGGAAGATCCTTAAGAGGATGTGATGGAAGATAAGAGCGAGTTTGAGATGGTAGGGCTGTGATGGATGAAAAATAAAAGCAAAAACAAATGAAAACTTTCACCAGCTTTATGTACTTCATTTCCAATATTCACCGAGGACATAACCACGTGGATTTATATATGCCACAAACAACAGAATACTGTTTAAAAAGACTCGGAGATTTTTTGAAGACATCACCACCTACAAACAGAAATGTCACTACACGTACTAAAATTTTCATTTCACACACGCAGAACTTTAAAGGCATTGTGGTCAGCGAAGAAAAAAATAAAGGTTTAATAAATAACGGTTTGGGAACTTCAGCAAGTAAAGCAGAACTATTGAAAAGTGTAAGGTTTGCAGAATAAGAAACCAGTAACTTCTGTCAACAATTTAAGACGAAGCAAATGCAATCTGTCATTTGTGGGTTTGATTATGGCTTTGGTTTTGTTGTTTTTAAACAAATGAACAAAGGAACCAATCCTACTTTTAAGCCACCGGGACATTTTACAAGGGAGTAGGAGGTGGTAAATATTCACTGACATTCACATATAACCTAATTCTCTATGGATAACTGGAGAATTAGCACTTAATATGGTGCAAATCTGTACCAGAACTTAGAAATAAAAAAAATAATAATAATCCTTTTTTTTGCCCCAAAGGTTCGGTTCTTATATTCAAATATTTAACCAAAACAGCTGGAAGGAAAATATCAGCATTTTTTTCCCCTTCAGTTAAAGGCAAGAAGAACTCTCAGACCTTACGCCTGAGTCATCCTAAAAATACCTCCAGCAAAACAACTTCAGATGACAAGTGTTTCGTGCGGCTTTCTAAAGAAAACCCACTCTCTCTTACCTCTCTCCATCAGATGACATTTGAAACATAATTCTAAAAAACGCTTTGCGTGTTTTTCAGTGGACACAATGGAAGATATAAATTCAGTTTTTCTCTGTTGGATCACTGGGAGAGAAGAAAACTGCGAAGACCAAATATTCTTCAGTTAAAGTGCATTAATGTAATCAATGCTACGCGCATTGGGAAGTATCGCTGAAATCTGAATGTGAAGTGGGATTTTTGTGGTTTTTAGCAGGGGGAAACACAGCTTGAGAACTCAAACAGTAAGTGACGTGAGGTTGAGATGCTGTGCAGAAATCTCCATCTTCTGATTATCGAAACCCATCAGGCTAAAACCACCATGTCAGTGCTCTGTATTTGACTATATGAGAATTGCCTCTGTAAGCATTAAGAATACTACCAGGTTAAAAAAACAATTACAGTAAAATAAAATACTCAGCTCTGCATGAACCTTGCACACTGGAGCTGAGAACAGCTCAGATATTCCATGGAGTGAGCACAACTCATCTCCACACTCATGGGGAGCAACTCTCTGTCTCTCCCAAAGAAAACCCTTGTGCTTCAGGAGTTTGTGTCGTAAAGCTCACCCAGGGATGCAGGAGCCCATGGTTGGACTGAGCTTGGATTGCTGCCCTGGGTGGTGATTTCACCCCACTCCAGCAGGCCACAGCAGGATACAGGCGATACCATGAGCTCTTCCCTCAGCACTGCAGGCATCATTCAGTTCAAACGTTAAGTAGATGAATCCTAACTGAGATAAATCCTAAGACTTCTCTGCAGATAATTGAAAAATAAAGAAATAAAGAAA
>PPHD01028256.1:0-10935 GCA_002909625.1 Bambusicola thoracicus
CTGGGCACCCTGGTCTAGTGGTTGGCAACCCTGCACATAGAAGGGGAGTTGAAACTCGATGATCACTGTGGTTCTTTTCAACCCAGGCCATTCTATGATTCTATGATTTACAGAATGAAGGTGTGCTGCACTTCAGTTCTTTGCCATTCTCAAGAAGATACAACCCAAAGACCTTACACAGGCTAAACTCTTTACCACTGCAAAAATGACACTCTTGCCAGTAATCCTACTAAATTTTGTGTCAAATAAAGATAGTTAATATAAGAAAAAGTCGACAAGTGTGAGCATTTATTTCTCTCAGGTTTTGCCCCAATGAAATTATCAAAAATGATTATTCCATTTCAACCAGTTATTTCTACTAAAAATATACTTTAAAAAAAAAAGGAAAAAAAAAAAAAAAAGACTGGATAGCATCCTGCTAGGCTTGAACTACAATAAATATACCTAACTTTCTATAACATTCCAAAAACATGCCTGTTCCAATCTTTCTAAAACAGCACATATTCCTTAACATGCTATCCTCTGCTGATGGCATGACTTCCTAGTTCTATTCCCAGCTATTCCAAATTCTACTGCCAGGTGGAGTTTCCCCCTTCAGTACTTGGATCAACCTACTCCTCCAGGTGGCTGTCTCCAGACCCCACCAAACCCCTACAAGTGTTCTGTTTTCAAGGCTCACTGTGGTCTTGTGGCTGAACCCTCATCCACTGCTAAGTTTTGGAGCCTTGATTCCTCCCCACAGACCTCATCACCTTCTCATGCATTTTCAAATGGTTCCATTTCTGCTCTAGAAAAAGATGATAGCAAAAGTTCTTCAAAGGAATATCCACTTATGGATATTTTGATTACAAGACTCCCTTGAGATCCAACCTCACCACTCCCCAGAATTAATGTTCTTTCAAGCAAGTGAGATACTGACATTGTTACTGCGCACGTTGATTTGTTTTGTCTACTGGATCTATCTTGTTTCCCCAAAAACCTGTGCCCATCTGTGGTTGCTGCTTTCAAATTTGGATAATAAACTATTCTGGAAGGCGATCACCTTCCCTACATGATACTTAAAGCACCACTTACCACAGTATGCATGACACAGTTTAGACACTGCTAGAACATAAATGAAAAAAAAATATATGGTAACTTGTACTCTAAATGTTTGAATGTAATCCAAAATGCACATAAAACAGTAAAACTTTGGATGTCTCATTCAGTAGCTCCTCTAATTTCAGGCGCAAGTAACATACCTATAGCACCTGATGACAGCTTAATGTATTTAATTGTTGGTTGGTTTTTTTTTTTCACTTGATAACTGATTATATTTTAGATTCATTTTAACTGATACTTGTGATGAAGTGATCCACTCATGAATTAATGTGGAAGACGTGAAAATGCAGATCTCCCCTCTTTGAATTACTAGATAAAGCCTGCTTCTGTCAGCATTTAAATCTGTAAGGTTTCATGATCAGCGTGATGCTAAAGAAGTATGTATTAGTACCCACAAAAGAAAACAAAACCTTTCTTTCTATACAAAGGCTACCTAGGGACCCATTATATTTATAAACTGTGAAATTTAGCTATATCATCTACTCCTTGCTTTCAGTACCAGAAACCAAGGGAGAGGATACAAATGGGCACAGCCAGAAACTATTAAGATAAATTGTTATAAAAGAATGTAGCATTACTAAAACAGGAGTATCTGACCAATAATAATGATAATAATAATAAACCATATAAACACACAAAAGGAAAATGTTCAATAAAAAAGTTTTATTTTGATATTACAGCTTAGTGGTTTAAAGTGATGATTGTTTTCTTAGGAAATAACATATTGTACTTATAAAATAAGACATTCACAGGGAAAAAAAGCTTACTAATGATAAATTATTGTAATATAAAAGCAATCAGATTCAAAGAATATAGAATACTCCACTAAAAGATACTTTTTTTTTCTGATAAGAAAAAAATGCCATCACAAGAAGCATTCTGCAGTACACAAGAAGCATCTCTCCCTAAAAGCGTCTGAAATGCTAAGCCATTATTTCTAGATACCAAATGTAATTAAAGTACAACCACTTCAAGTGCAGCCTAAACTGGATTAATCAATAATGTATCAAACCCATGCTCAAAATAGTGGGTCACTGCCACTAGGGATTAACAGGTAAAACAGTTGAGAAAAAGAGAGCATAGAACATTCACAGTTACTGAATACACAGTGCGTCAAACTTCAGAGCTAGGAAAATCCCACAGAAAAATAAGTGGCATTTTGCTTCTGAGTGAGTATGTGACCATTCTGCCCAATGTAAGATGTTAACCTCCCAGTAGGTGTCTGTTCTACGAAGCCTTAGTAGTCCAGTACCACTGTCTTTTAGTTAAAGATGTAAACCCATAAAAGACAATGAGAGCCAGCAGAATGCCCTGGCAACCAAGGCAGCAAGCTGGGCTGGATTACCAGAAGCAGGGCCAATGGACTGAGACCCTCCTCAATTAAGCCATCACTAGGCCGCAATGGCAGTACTGCAGTTTGTGGCCCCAGCACGAGATGATCAAAGGCAGCCAGTTCAGTTTTCAGGCCATCACAGGGGAGCAGGTACCCCACAGGAGAGGATTTTAGCCTGAAAAGGAAAAGGCCTTGGGGGGATCTAACAGCAGCCTTTCGTTACCTCTGAAGTCACTGAGAAGGCAGAGCTGTGCCCTCCATAGCAGTGCAAATGAAATGAGAGTATCTAGCTGAATACAAGATAAAACTCATCCACCATAGGACAATAAGCAGTGGAATGGGTGGTCAGGAGGTGCAATCTGCCATAACTGGAAGACTTCAAATGGGTATGGTTTCAAAGAGCTGGATAAAGCATAACGTGTCCCGGTCTTACTGTTGCACCTCTTCAAGCAGCAAGTTGACCTCCTCAGATCCCTTCCAACCAGAACTAATCGGTGACCTTAAGACTCTAATAGAATTCAACAAAAAAACATTTGGAAAGAAGTAATTTGTGGCTTGAGGTCTGTGTGTCAGTGTATCTGTATTTGCCAGTCTTTCAGTGGAAGCCACTGTTTTGAACTAATAGAAGAAAAAGAAAACCTGGTACGAATCTGCACCTTGAATGATAACTGTTTAATATATCTTTTTCAAGTTTACCAGATTTCATTGTACCTCTCTTTGTGTATGAAATTCATGCTTGAAAAAATTTGATTAAAAAAAAAAATAAACATAGTAATTTTCCACATGTAAAATGAGGACTTCTGGTAGAGAATTAATTTTTAACTACAGGCCATTACAGATTTGCAGGAGACAGAATGGCTTGTCACTTTGTGCAGTTTGTGGACAGACTGAAAGTTCCTGTCCTAATCAGGCTCAGATATACAATTTTTATGGTTTAAGATCATTTTCCAAGGAAAATAACAGATGCTCTTACTGCTCTTTGTATAGCTTTTTCATGAAACAGCTTATCAGGAGACATGATTGACTGAGTTGGCTTGTTGGCGCTCAAATAAAACTGAGAATGCACTTAACTGATCTGAACTCCACTCAAAAATTTCCTGGCTAATTATAGTTCTGAAAATGTACATTAAGTTGCAACTTTATCACACTGGTCACTTATTGATTAGGGAAATGTTTTAGACATTAAAAAACAGCAGAAAAAAAATCTTCATCTCATCCTCTGTATATTTGTGGAGGAGAGTCTCCTTAACATATATATATATATATATACACATATATATGTTCTTTTAATGCAATTAAATGGGAAGCAGCAAAGAAAATAGCAATCTACTTTTAGGAAAACACCAGAGGAGATGGCACATGAAAATAATTGTTTCAGAACAAATGTCCAGAACAAGCAACACATACTGTTCGCTTCCAAGTCATCTCAAGATTATTGCTCAAACTCTTCTACAATCACAAGGAAAAAAACACTTTGATCAAATAACCTACTTTTCAGTTAAGGGCTTTAATCTTGCACAGTTCTAAACATCCTCCAATGAAGTAGTTCCATGTGGTTAAATACAACAGTTTTTAGACTCACATATTTTATTCAAGCGCATGGTCGCTACAGATGAAAACCAAATGGGTCTATTCCTCTGATACAGCAAATCAAGAATGACTGGCCTGAAATAATCCCCATTAAAAGTAGATGCTGACATCAGTTGAGGTTAGCTTGGATAAGCAAAAGGCAGAAGGATTCTGTGAACATCCTTACTATGAGGATAATTTATGAAATAACTTCACAAGCACAGGGTAAGCTGTGCCTTCTCAGCTTCAAGAAAGTTTTACTCAAGAAGACACTTTGGCTGTACACTTTTAAATTTTGATTATATCTTTAATATCTCAATTAAGTTTTAGAAAGTTTTTAAAGTTACAGAAACACCTTACCACTACTATAACGGCCGGAACATTAGCAGCCTCCCTCAAATTCACTGTGAGATGGAGTATGGTAAAATAAGATTTCTCTGCAGGCTTTGGGAGCTGGATTTGGTATAAGGAATATAGTACCTCATAGAAAAATTCAGCATAGAGAAGCAACACCTTATTCTTTAGCAATTTGGTTGTGTAGCAGATATCAGAGATGCGTGCTTATTATAAAAAGATGCTGTAACAAAAACATGGCATAAATAATATACTTTGGATAGTAACATGTTAAAAGTTAAAAATTATGAAGCTCTACTGTCTTCTGTCACAACCTCTCTATAATCAGCACCTCTACTTACCTATGCTTACTTGGTAGTCCTATTAAAAAAAGTCAGCAACAAATACGTTTTCTTGAAAAGCAGCACATTTGTATAACTTTAAATCAACAGCTAACCAATGTAGCAAATAACCACTGCATTTGCATTATAATCTTGTAATCATTCTATATGCATTGATAACAGCAACAGTTAATTTTGTTACACAGATATATTTTAAGAACATAATCCAAACAGAGATATAACTATGTGGCTAGTTGCCTCAAATACTCAACATCCTAATATCATGTTTTTCCACTTGCTCAGGTTGGGCTTTAAGATTTATTCTTGGAATTATCATGAGCATTAGCCAGTAAAGAAAGAGAACAAGACATGCTGATGGATGACAAAGTAATGTGGTACCGCAGCATGCTCGTACATAATACAGACAGCCATTTATTTCCCTCAAGTAAAAATAAAAAGCTTCAAAAAGAAGCTAAGCTTTGCTATTGTGCATGCAGAGCCAATTTTAGAACATCTGTACATAACCAAGAGTCCTGCAAAACTTCCTCAGCATCTGAACAAGCCAAATCATTACTCAGAGTCTTACAAGATGACTGTTGTATCATGTATAGACAATCTATACAAAGAGAACAAGCTACAGACCTGCCTGCTTACAATACAGACCAGCACCAAGACCCATTGTGCTGCCTGGTGTACTCATTCTACTTAGTCAGAACATCAGAATTATCTGCAGTTACATCATAAACTCCTCTATTCCTCAAAGCTTCTCAGAACTGTAGGCACCTACTCATTATCCATTTAGTGACCACCATTCCCTACTCAGCTGTGGTAGTACCCACCACATGGAATGGCACTCACACTTATGAGCAAGAAAGAAAATGCAAATAATATTTTCAGCCTGCCCAATCTCCCAAAGCAATGCAGCCATGAGAGGAAATATTCCTATTGAGAGCAGATAGGTCTTTCACATTGTGTTGCTGCTCTGTTTCTTGGGTAAAGACTGGAATGCTAGCCTAGGAAGCATCAGTAAGGAGATCAAACATTAAACAGATTAAAAGAGCCTTCTCAAGGACATAGTCTTAGACAACTGTAATGAAATCTAGTTAAATCAGTTTGTTATTACAAATGAACCACTTGATCAGGATACATTTTCTACTCCAAAACTGTTTACCAAGTATTCCTGATTAACTCACCAGAAACATTTCTCAAGTAATTACTCGATGCTTTATGTGAACAATTTTCTTTCAAGGTAAAAATTCTATTTACCACTTTATGAACTCTTTGGCCATTCATTACTCATAGTATTAAGTTCTGTCACCCAAGCTACTACAGCAAGACTTCAGCATCTAAACTTGTGAAAAAGAAAAGAATCAGCTATCTAAGCTAAAAATGAAAAGGATCTATGACCTGGCACGTGAATATACTGCCTTGTTTATATGAGGTGATCAGCATTTATACAAAAAGAAGAATCCTAGCTATTTCCTCACTTAGTAATTGTCTAGTCATTCAATACCTGGACAAAATACAAGTTGACAGGTTCATTTCAGATTGAGCATTGTCAGGGACTCTCAAGATCTTTGCCTCTTTCAGAAAGAATAAATGTCTAGAAGCCATGTTGAGGTCTGAGTCTCCAATCTGGTCTCCTAAGTTGAAAGTCACTTTCATGTTGCTGAAACAAACTGTACAAGCTTTCATCTAAGTGTTTGATTAAGATTTCTTTATTGTTTTGTGAAATGACATACAATTTCAGAAACTTATGGTTTTGGAGAACTCAACCATTCATCCAATATCAGCATTTCTGCTATCTTTGACAAAAGAACCAAGGGCCAAGGTCAAGAACAAGGAGGCAAAACAAGGGTGGAAACACTGTATGATGTTCATCAATATCCTTTGTGTGGTGCTACCTTTCCTTATGGCCAACATAGATTTCCAGGCTATTATAAGTTAATCTTCCCTGACAGCGCCCCCATGCTCTTTGTGGTTCTGTGGTAAGGAAATTTTGTGGGCAAAGAAAGACAGACTCTCCAATTTGTATCAAGCACTAAAAAGACAGCAGAAAAAAGAAATGAAAGGCAAAAGAAACATAAAGAGACCAAAAAAATTGCTTGTTGTTTGCTATGATTGTGATTAAATGACATATCACACTCCGGATTGAGTAGCACAGGATACTCAGCAGAGAGGTCAACATCTGTACAATCTCATTTTTGTTTGACATGGGACATGATAGTTCAGTGGGACTGAACTGTCAGCTACCAAACATTATTTTAGAGGCCTTATAGTCATACCTAACGGTTAAGCTGTTACAAAGAAAAGAAGCTCACTTCAAAATTCACTGCCAGAAGTCATATGGCTGTAACATTTACCAAAGACTTTGCAGACGCAAGCACCAGGGCTCTTTGAAAGAAACTCATTTATTCCACTAAAAATTATATCAGTGAACACAAAAAGGTATTAATAAACACCCCAAATATCACATCTGGATAAGAGTTCCCTTAACCAAAGGTCACTGGATGCTGGAAAAGTCTAGCAGGAATGCATCATAAAATGTTTCCCCTCTTCTTCCCTGGATGTCTGTTACTGATACTGAACTAATGTATTTCACTGAGGTTAAAGCGTCAGTCAGTTTAGATGGCTGAATTCTGAGACACTGGAGCACCTTTCATTTCCTGTGTACCTTTGAACAAACCACATGCTTTCTACTTTTCAGTAAAAACACCTAGAAAATACTCAAGTATCAAGATCGTCCTCTCTATCTGGTGCTGAGGCAGTGAGCTCCATGGCGTGGAACATATCCCACTGATGTTTGTAACAGCAACATTGCCCTCTCCTAATCTAAGCATTACTGCCACCTTGTCTATTTTTAAGCAGCCACATTTTAATCCACAAGTAAACACAGAATTATAGTGCAAACTAGGCCCTATCTGAAAAGTTTGGTCTTGACTAAACTTGGGAGTGTTCAGAAAAATCTTTTTTATCTATCCCACATATATAATTTAGTAAAGTGTATCACTTCCACTGATGCTCAGTTTTCAGTGTCGACATTTCCAACACATACCTTAACAATATATCTCAGCATTTGTAAAACCTTATATACTTAATACTGCTATAAGATTATTATTCCTACAACTATAAATACACCATTTTTCTCTTACATAGTTGCTCTCAGCTCTAAGGAAACACTTTGAAACATAAAGAAATGCATATATTGGGAGTGATACCATTTAATATCTTCATCAACAGTCTCAACAGTGGGATGAAATGCATTCTCAGGAAGATCATGAACAGTACCACGTTGTGGGATCTGGCTGATACATCAGAGGGCAAATGTGTCATTTGAAGGAAACTTGAAAGGCTCAAGAAAGAAGCTGACAAGCTTCAGAGTAGCAAGTTCTGCACCTGAAACCGAATAGTGTGGTGTATCAATACAAACCAAAGACTGACTGATGAGGCAGTAGCTCTACAAAAAGGACCTTGTCCTTGTAGAAGGGTTGAATATGAATGAGTAGTGCACTTGTGTGGTTATGAAGGCCAACCACACACTAGGCTGCTCTAATACCATGGATAGCAATTGATTATTCCCATTATTCATCACTCAAGAGGCATCTAGAAGACTGTGACCAGTTTGGGATTCTCACTGTAAACTGCAAACTGGAGTGTATTCAGCACTGAGCCACTAAAACAGCCAGGAGGTTGAAGAGCGTGCCCTTTGAAAGAGAGGCTGAAGAATACCGATTGTTCAGGCAAGAGGACAAAAGGCTTTGGGAACGTCATTGCTGTCTTCAGTTACCAAAGACAGAGGAGTTACAGATAAGAAAAGACCAGACTCTTATCAGATGTATGAAGTAGAAGAGGAAACAATCAGACACAATAGGGAAAAGTATGATCAAACATAAAGAAGAAAATCTTCCACATGAGGACAGTCAGTCACTGGAACAGGTTGCCCCAACAGATAGTTGGAATTTCCATCTTTGAAGATGATCAGAACTCAACTGGACACAGCCCTGAGAAACATGATCTAGTATTGAAGCTAGCCCTGAACTATGACCCAATGGATTTCAGAGGCTCAATCCAATCTGAAGTATTGTACAACTTTATTCTAGAAGGGAAACTATGCAAAATGAAATGCTATAAGGAGGCAGCACGTTTCTCCCATGCTTCCAGGTAGCAGATGGACAGAAAAATGATCAGAAATTGGGAATCCCACATTTTTTAAATGATGAAAAGGCTAATAAAAAATGGGAGGAAACAAGTTACAAACCACTGGGGCTACAACAACAGAATTTCTGCCAACTAACAAATTCTGACTAGAAGATGAGTAAGAGGACTCAAGAGCTAAATGCACAGGGGATGCTTAGAGAAAACCAGTTCCTTCTGTGCTGAGGGCTTTAAAAGTCAACAGGGTCAGTTTAAAATCGATTCACTGTCATTTTATAGGCAGCAAGTGACAGGAATGTTGGGTAGATGTAATGCGATCCCAGCAATTCAGTCCCATGAGCAGTGTGAGGCTGCATTCTGCCATAGCTGGCAGCAGCAGGCAGCTTTTTGCTAGGAGCCTCACGAAGAGAAAACTGTCACTGCTGATCCTCATGCTGCTGCTGAAGTTGATAACAATTTTTCCTGCTAAATATCTGCATGAGCATGGCCTACATTAGAACAGAATGAAGAGAATAAACATAAAGAACATGTTTTCACTTCAGAAGCATATGGCTCCCAGTGGCTTCTAACAAACAGTAACTCAGGGTCAAAGGGCAAATTTGGCTTCCAGTTTACTGTTGCATTATCTAGTTGCTGTTATAAAAATGAGGAAACAGAATAAGAAAAAAGACATATGGATATATGTCTGAGTCAGTGACCTTTTGTTCTGATGAAGACCTTTTGTTCTGATAAATTGCTGATTTTTCAAATATTGCAAACAACATATTTATCACACTGAAACTGACTGATGTGCTGGCAATTTCCTTTTAAAAAACCTCTGTGCCAGCCAAATGTCAAAGTCTGTTACTTCATGTTGTGTGGATTTATACAATTATTCTACAAATCAATGCACAGTCTCACCTTAGGTAGGAACGGCACTAACTGCAATGGAAACAAGCACATAACTATTCAAATACCAAAAGTATGATGACTACTCTGAAAGTAACACGTCCTATTTTTCAGGAAGATCCAGGGAACCACAAGCTAGTGAGCCTCACATCTGTGACTGGGAAGATCACGGAGCAGATCCTTCTGGAAGAGATGTTAAAGGCACATGTGAGATGCAGAGGTCATCCGAGACAGCCAGCATGGCTTCACCAATTGCAGGTCATGCCTGACTAATCTGGTGATCATCTATAACGGAGTGACAGCTCCAGCTGACAGAGGAAGGGCAACAGATGTCACCTATCTGGACTTGTGCAAGGCCTTTGACACGGTCCTGCACCACATCCTTATCTTTAAATTGGAGAGCTATGGATTTGAAGGCAGGTCTATTAGGTGGATAAAGAATTGGTTGGACGGTCACAACCAGAGGGTTGTTGTCAATGGCTCTGTGTTCAGGTGGAGGCTGGTCATGAGTGGCATCCCTCAATTATCTGTCTTCAACATCTTTATCAATGACATAGACAGTGGGATTGAGCGTATCCTCAGAAAGTTTGTTTATTACACCAAGCTAATAGGTGCAGCTGACACAATAGAAAAAAAAATGGACACTACCCAAAGGGACCTAAACACACTTGAAAAGCAGGCACAAGAGAATCTAATGAAGTTTAACAAGGCCGCATGCAACACGCTGTACTTGCATTGAGGCAATCCCAGATATGAGTACACACTAGGAGAAAAACTCACGGAGAGCAGCCCTGAGGAGAAGGACTTCAGGGTCCCAATGGACAAAAAGCTGGACATGAACCAGCAGTTTGCTCTTGCAACCAGGAAGGCCAACAGTGGATGGGGGGAGAGTGGTAGATGTAGTCTACCTTGATTTCAGAAAGGCATTTGGTACTGTCCCCCATGACATCCTTATAACAAAGCTGAGGAAGTATGGGATAGATGAGTGGACAGTGAAGTGGGTTGAGAACTGGCTGACTGGCAGAGTGCAGAGGGTCATCATTGCTGGTGCAGTGTCCGGCTGGAGGCCTGTAACTAGTGGTGTCCCCCAGGGGTCTGTGCTGGGTCCGGTCTTGTTCAACATCTTCATCAGCGACCTTGATGAGGGGATAGTGGCCACCCTCAGCAAGTCTGCTGATGATACGAGGTTGGGAGGATTGGCTGACATGCCTGAAG
>PPHD01028258.1:0-10934 GCA_002909625.1 Bambusicola thoracicus
GTAACCCCTCTAATCCTTCTCAAAGTCATCTGAAACTAATCTTAATCAGGCCTCAAAAGCGAAAATCTCTTCCTTGAGCCCTGAGCCCGGGGTTGTTTGTGCCTTGTGTTTTGCAGTGGCACTCGCTGTGTCCAGCGGTGGTCCTGAATGCAGTGCTCAGCCTGCAACCACCTCATGAGAGCCCACCTCCAGTCTGAGGTGCAGAACTTACATCAGTGTGTCCTGTTGAGCCTAGTGCTGTGAGCAGAGAGAGTTCTGCAGGACAGGGACAGCCTGTAAACATTCATTTCCCCCCCACACACCCACAGTTTTTGTTTTGAGTTCTCCACGTTAATTATTTCATTGATTCCCCCCAGTTTTTACAGCAAGCTGACTCTTGCTGTGTAGCATTCTAAACTCTCCGAGTAGTGCTGCCTGGCGCAGCCTGTTGGAGCCATTGGCTGGTACTCCACTTTCTGCAGTCCATGCAGAGGTCCAAGTCTGGAGACACACGCTGCGTTCAGTTCCCACCTCCACAGACCAACCTTTTGGTTGGGTTATGAGGAGCCTTTCAGGGTCTGAGGATGTCTGAAAAGGTGCTTGTTCCTTACAGGCACCTTCATGTGCCCTGGGGTACATGCTACATGTCACTTCTCCAAATGAGACACAGAGGCAGGTTCTCCTGTGCCCCCATCTGTATGGGTGTGCTGTTTTGTTTTGCTTTCAGTCTGTCTCGTTTCTCTGTCGTGCTGCAGCGTGTAACCCAAGCCCTCTGCTTCATCTCTAGGTAAGCAAATGATTGAGACTTACTTTGACTTCCGCCTTTACCGCCTCTGGAAGACCCGCCAGCACTCTAAACTATTGGATTACGATGACATTTTATGATCTGGAGAAGACTTTGCAAGAAGTTGTTGATCACCAGTGTCCAAGAAGTCATGCTTATTGCAGAGAGACTCTTTTATTGGCACAGGGAGCCCTACAGGAGGCAGCAGTGCTAAAGGGAGGGAAGAAGGAGCCCTCGGAAGTGGATCGGGAAGAAAGTCTCCTGGGTCAAGAGAGACTGGAGGGGAAGGGGTTTGGCACCTCGCTGGGCTCGGGTCAGAGCCGCGGTGTCTCAGGAGGAGCTGTGTGAAGTGAGGACAGGATGGAGTTCCTTGCAGAACTGAGCTGTTTTGGGTCAGAATGGGCCAGATTTGATTCCAGGTCCTTTTAAAGACTTTTAAAGCTCAGGTTTTCTTACGAAACAAAAAATAAATAAATTACCCATGCACTACAGTGAAGAAGTGACCAGAGCACAGAGGAAGGAGGGTTTTGTACTCATGGGACCTTCTGTGCCTGGGGATCTCGGAGAGCAAGGACTGCTACACCTACTCCTGCAGGCTTACATCAAGACGATCCAGTTTCAATGTGAATATACTGGAACATAGAATTGAAGTCTAACTTTTTTGGGGTTTTGTTTAATAGAAAATAAGTGCAATTTTTATAGAGAGGAGGGCGAAACCCCTCCTGATATTTAATTAGTTAAAAATAACACACCAGTAACCAATAGATGAGGTATTTTTGGTCTGCTTGAAAATATATTCAGAATGGTAATATATCTTCTGTAGACATATTTAATCACCAGCAAACATGGTTTTAACGTAACCTAGCAGACCCTGCATGTCTGCTGCATTGATTAATCCGGTTTGGTTCATTCCTTTCAGAGTAGCTGTGTTGCACAAATTGTATGTGCTCTCACGAATGTATATTTCTCCTCCAATTAGACACAACTCTGTTACTTTCTATTTTGCTGCTTGCAAAACTATGTGACTTTAGTTTTGCTGAAATATTTTAGGTTAGAAATACGGTACCTGGCTGGGAAGCCTTGGCCGGGTTCACTATGATATAAAAATGAATTAGAAATTAATAGCCATGGTAATTGTTCATGCCAGTGTTTTTGCAACGTGTTGAGAGATGAGTTCTCCTTCCGGGCTGCTGTGCCCAGCAGTGGGGGTTCAGACCATCAGAAGCCCTCCAAGGAGATTTTTTCCCTGAGGCATTTGGAAGAAATGCTTCCTGAAGGGTTCAGCACGGGTTTGTAGCGTGAGGTTGAACCTTCCCTGCGTTCATTTGATTGCGAGTTGTTTGTGCGTAGATCCCTTTTTTCCAGTGCTAGAAAGACCTGTTTGTGGGGCAGAGCTGCTCACATCCCTTCCTGTGCAGGACAAAGCGAAGGCAGGGCTTTGTAACAGCAGCTGTGGTTTGAGAGCCCAGAGTTATACTTTGTGTTTGAAGATGATTTTGGAACAGATTTACCTTTTGCTCCTTTAGCACAGGGACTGATTTTTTTTGGTCTGGGAGGGGTTTGGTTTGGTTTTCTCCATCTGCAGCCCTCCAGAGGACAATTCAATGCCGCTTGCAGTCCATGCAGGTCACTGGCTCTTCTGGGAGGCGATACACTCCATTGCTTATATGAGTAAAATGAGGAGGTGAACAGGGAGGGATTGTTTTCCTGATTTCCTGAGACCTAAATTATCAGATCGTGGCGTGATGGCAAATACATGTACAAACCTTGTTTTAAATACTTACAAAAAGCAGTAGTTGTTCTGATCTGTAGAGTACTCCTTCCCTCTGTGACGTGTGTGCTGTGATCCTGGGGGCAGGCTGCTGGCTGGAACTGCTGAACCCTGTACATTTAGAGCAGTTTCATAGCAAAACTTTGGAAGAAAGAATGTACATATGGTAAGTCAAGGGAGGAATAGGTGGAGAGAGGGAGAAGTTGGGGCCACGAAGGCAATGCGTTGAACCGAATGGCTCGGAGCTGCTTCTCTGCCTGCTGGGCTCCAGCCCCTGCCCCAGCTGTGTTTCCAGACCTGCAGTGAAGGGGACAGGCTGTGATTTTTTGGCAGAAAATGCCAGATCTAAAAGCAAAACCCGCATGGATGCCAACTGGCTGTGACTGAGCGTGGTGGCAGTGAGAGGTGGGAGCCACAGGTTCAGGAAGCAAAGTCACGTGTTATTCATAGCGTGGTCATGGCAGGATCAAAATGCTGATACAAAACTCTCCCTTTGTGCCCTTTTACCTCCGATGGTTACACTCCTAACTGGAGGCAGACAACTTGTCCTTCCTCTTCTGAAGTCAAATCCCAATTCGGTGAACTTGGTAGCATGGATGTAGCATTGTGGAACTATTGAAAACCTTCTATATCTGGGAAAGGGCCCATTTATGTATCCACTTCGGTGATCTGTCTGTACAATTACTGTATATCTATTAGCATTGACCACTTGCGGAACTCGGGTTGCGAAGTAGAAAGGTGTTTCTTGCATAACCTCTGTGGGAAGACGTGTGTTGGAACAAACAGAGCGCACTGCTGTGCCGGTGCAGCTGACGGTGGTGCAGTGCAATGACCAACAGTGACTGCGTCCCTCTCTTTTCCAAAGATTATAATCAACATAGTTTGTGGTGTTTATGACATGAGCGTATTATTTCCGTTGTAGCACTCTTTTGACTCGAGATGAAGCACTCTCAGAGCTGTGACTGGGGGAGACAAAAGAGTTGTGGATGTTTTCTGTGCAAACAGCGTCATCGAAGCGTTAACTGGTTAGATAGAAAAAAAGGGAATTCTTCCCCTTTTAACCTCTTGGATTTTGGAAGCGGCTGTTGGGGAAAGGAGGAATCAGCAGAGAATGGGGTGAAAAACAAAGTGTGAGCATTGCAAACAGAGCCTGTGACTCCTCAGCTGGACCTGCCTGCATGGGACGACGTGTGTGCATGCTGCTGTCGGAGCCGAGCACGGTCTGGCCTCTCTGTGCTTCCTCCAGCTCTGAACTGCGCTGTTGGGATGTGTCTGTCTGAAGCCATGAAACCACTTTGCTCGCACGCAGTAATTGCTGTCTGAGTTGGAGCTCCCCTGTAAGAAAGGGGATCCTGGGGAGCAGTTTGCAGCATGGCTGTGCCCGCGTTAACCTGCTCTCATAGGGGATCTGCAGCCTTTCTGCTGCACTGTGCTTTGGGCTCTGCCTCAGCATGAGCCTTCTGCTTGCCTGCCGTTCCTGCAGCTCCAGGGGTTGGATTTGCTTTTAGTGGGGGCAGGAGAAACCACAGCATCCTGTGAACGTCCTGGTTAACCTGGAGAGAAGTGGGATAAATTGGGATACCTACGTGGGTGCACCTCAGCAAAGTGTCGGTGTTTGTGCTCTCCTTGCTGAGGGGCAGTGTAGGCTGTGACTCCAACCCTTTACCTGGGCTGAGGAATGCCAGTAGAGAGCTCTGCTGGGCTCAGACTGGGAGCAGCCCAGCAAGGTCAGCTCGGTCACCCGCTCCAGAAGCTGGGGATGCCCATCTCTTTGGTTGTGGCCCTTGTCCTGTACAGGGTTTCCTAGAGCAGCTTTTCTCTTCTCCATTGGCTGGGAAGGAAGAGAAGGAAGAAAAATTGCTGCCTTAAGGGACAGAGAAAGAGTCAGAAAGCTGTTAACATCTTTTTGCATCTCTCCTCACACTGCAGCTGCCAGCTTCCTTTGCAGCTGACCTCCAGGCCTGGGATGGGAAGCAGATGAATTAGCAGATCAGCCCTTTAATTGCATTAAACCAATAAAATCATACCAGTCCGTGTAGCTCCAGCGAAACCTCTGGCTGCAGAAGGCAAACAGCCCATCCCAGCCCTGCTGTGTGTACTGTGGGTTCCCACTCCCTCCACCTCCCAGCACCTCAGGAGCTCCCTGAGCCTCATCCCATGTCTGTGAGGAGCCCTGCTTGCCTCCCAGCAGCGCTGCTTTGCTGAGTGCACTCTGGAAATGAATTTGTCCCTCATTTCTCATCCTGGGCTTGTCTGGAGACGCACACAGGTTTCCTGCTCCAGTGGCTTCTGGACAGAACGTCTGTCTGTGCTTTCACATCCCCTCTTCAGGCAACGTCACCATTGTCTGTGCTGTGTTTGCATCTCCAGCTCTTGGCACACATCCGCTCTGCATCCACTCTGCAAATAGCTGCTGCTGCTTCGGGACACTGCTGTGTTAGTGGGCTGTGGCTGTGAGTTCCTGTTCTCAGAGTGACTGCAAATGCGGCTTCATCACTTCCAGGCAGCACAAATGGGGCGGTCAGAAGAGCAGAAGGCACAGATGTTGAGCAGCCGCAGCACAGGGAGAGCTGCACGTGGCATCCTGAGCCCGGGCCCTGCTGGGAGGTGCACAGCAGACTCACTCTGCTTGCTGCCTGCATAAACATTCAACTCATCACAACCCAGTTTTGAAGTGACGCATACATACGTTACCTGCAGTGCTTCGGTTCAGGATGCGATATGTTACTATAAGTCAAAACCAATCCTTCCGGGGCCTTTGGCAGTTGGCACGGGTTGCCATGCAGCAGAGGATGTGCCGGGTTGTGCCATGCGGCCGCACTGCCAGCAGCAGGAAGCAGATCTGCAGCCACACGCTGGGCTGAGTCACTCTGCGTTGGTTTTCCTGGCGATGCAGGCAGGCCTTCCTGGAGGGTGACACACAAACCTCCTCCCCGGGGCCGTGGAGCAGCAATGCCATCTTCCAAGCCATCTATAAAAATAGAACCGTTGGTGATCCGCGTTTCGTCCCACCAATCAGAGCATCTGCGGCCTTCCGCGTCTTTCCTGGGACTATGTTTTATTTCTCAGGCACGGAAACGCAAGCCAAAGTCAACTGGAAACTGTTATGGTCTTGATGAGAAGTCAGCCTGCTGCTCACTTTGTTTACTGGAGTTGAGTGAGTACACGGGTGGTTTAATGGCCGTGAACCTGGCAGTGATTGCTGCTATCCGGGGTAATTGTGCTGTGCAATCAGCAGGGCAGTAGGATAGCAGGGTTGGCTGTCTACCTACACTCCCAGTGATAGGAACTGGCAGCTGCTTTGATTCAAAGGTAAATTCTGCCCATCACCGTGGAAAACCTGGGAGACTGGAAGTAATAAAACATGGACATGAAACGTGAAGAATCCCCTCAGAGAATCTAAGCTGCATTTTTTTTTTTCCATTTTAGAGCATCCTTAAAACTGAAATATGTAAGGACACATAGAAAGCATCTAGGGTCCTGTGATGCAGTGATGGTCAGGCAGCAGCAGTGCTCATCCAGAGGAGCTGACGGTTATCGCAGCAGTAATGGCCCCAAATGTGTTCCCAGCCAGCAGAGCTATGTGTGTACCCCTCGTAACAGCACAGCCCATCGTGTGAGCCACCAAGTGCATACAGCAATAAGCTGCCAGCACAGCACCTCCCCTGCTGTCATTGGGTTTTGTGTGTCCGACAGTCATCTTCCCACAGCTGTGTGTGGCTGTGATGAGCTGTATGCAGGGATGATCCTTACCCAGAGAATGGGACTGCAGTGGTGCCGAGAGGGCTGTGGCTGTTGGCATGGGGCTGTGCTGCTGGCTCTGTGCTGGGCCCTGGCTCAGGACAGCACACGTGCGCACAGGTGGTATTCAAAAAGCTTCAATGGAGAGTGGGGGGCTGCTGGATTTTGGGGCCTCCACTCACAGGTCCTGCTGGTACAGAGCTGGGAATCCGAGTACAGCACAGGAATCCCTGCCCTGGCTTTTGAAATGCCCTAAAACCATCTCAGACACAGCGGGGTGAGGTGCTCTGCGTGGGGATGCTGCTCCCTGTGCAGGCCGTGTCCCTGTGCTCCCCGACACTGCTCACCAAATGAGACCTTCTTTTACTGGGTGTTGAGCTGGGGAGGACTGAAGGAACGGAGCGAGCTGTGTGTGCCACGCTGCAGGGAAATGCATTGGAATGGTACCTGAGTGAGCACCAAGGGGCCGCAGATTTTCCACTGTGTGCTTCCTGTTGTTCTTTAACAACACTATTCCTGGAACTGGGCGACTTCAGTTGCGATGCCAAGCAACAGCCACAGCAAAAACCACGCTTGCAGGCCAGGGAGGTCAGCGTGCTTTTAATATCTCAGCTATTTCTGCAGAGTTCAGACAGCAGTTCTCATTTCCAGCTCCTTTGCTCAGCTGGTTGGAGTTGGAGATGTCAGCCCCAGGAGAGCCTCCGGGATGGAGGGCTGTGCTGTGCTGTGCTGTGGGCAACAGCTGTCTGAAGGGAGAGTCTGGGAAATGGAGCTTGCCACCTCTGAGCTCAGCAGGCCCCACACCAGCAGGCTGCTCCATGGGGAGGAGGAAGGAGGCTGTAAGCAGGGCCGGGCTGCGGGCTGCTCTGTGCTGGGGGCAGCCCTGTGCCACGCAGGAGCCCGCTGCCGCCCGTAGTGTTCCTCCGAGCCTATCTGCTGCTTTGTGTATGATAAGCAGGTTTCAATGACGTGAATGTTTCTAGGTTTTAAGATGTGATTTAATAAAAAGAGACGTTTCTGGGAAAGCAGGTTTTTCTCTCTCTCTTTTTTTTTTTTCCCCTTTCCTTTTGTGGTTCTCTGGCTGAGTTCGTAAGCCCAGGAAACGCCGCTTGGCAGCAGCGTGTGCTGTGCCAGCAGGGAGGGAGGAACCGCGCCAGGCACCTCCATGGCAGCAGAGAGGGAAACGCTGAGAAGAGCAGAGTGGAGCTCTGCGGGTGCAGCGGGGTGAGCAGCGTGCCCTGGGGGGCAGCAGGGGGAGAAAAGCAAAAGCTGTCGGTGCTTTAAACGAGAAGGGAGGCAGACCCTGCGGTGGGGACGGAGTGAAGATATTCAGCACAGCCAGGAGGACAGAAGACATCGAGTTGCCATCAGCCTGTTGCACTTGAAGGGAGCAGCTGTGGTCTGAGCCTCCAGCCAGGAGCTCTCTCTCCCTTTGTCTCCATTGCTGATATGTGTTCAGGTGCGTTCGCCTTTCGCCACGTGCTGTAACCGCAGCCCCTGCAGGCACACAGAGCTGCGCTCCCATCCTTCACTGCCCTCCTTTGGGGCGCTGCTGCTCACTCTGGGATCTTCCGGCAGTCATTTCTGCATCCCCCCCATTTGGAAACATTGCTGTCCGTCTTTCCGCAGTGGCAGAGAATGGAAATCACTTCTATCTCCCCACCACCTCTTGTGCTATAGAGCTGGCCCCGCTCTCCTTCACCAGTCACCGATGCCCTGAGTAACCTGCTGGCCAGAAATCCTGCCTTTATTCCTCATTCTGGAGCCATTTAATCTCCATACAGCTCTGTTTCTAACTCAGCGTCACGGGGTGCAAAGTCAAACGCGTTGCAGAAGCCCAGATACAAAGGGTTATTTTTATCTCGCCTCCTTCCCGCTCTCCTCACGCGGGTGACGTGGGGACAAACCCAGGGCCGTGCAGGCGGATTTTCACACTGCCCCATAACAAAGGGCGAGGAGGGGGAAATCATGCGTGGCTGAGTCCTGCTGGCCCGGCTCCCTCCCTGCTCCCTCCACACCTGGCTGCACCTGGGCTTGTCCCCATGCATGCTGTTCAGTGCCAGCTGCTGGGTGTGAGCTGGCACCGACACATCGAACGCATTGCATCCCGCTGCTGTCTGCACCGCCGCGCAGTTGTGCTGTTGGGACGCTGTGAGCTCGCGCCCTGCTGCGCGGCGGCACTCTGCCATCACGCAACCCCAGGCCTGTCCCCTGCCATCGTCACACCTGGGTTTTGGCATCGAGCGTTTGGTTTTGTGCCAGAATGTGAGAGCCGAATGGGATTCCCAGGAGCCTCTCAGTAAGGGCGCTCAGCCGCTGCTCTGACGGAACCCACGGGTGTAAATGCAGCCATGGGGATCAGCTCCAGAGCGCTCAGCAGTTGGCCAAGTTTCACTTTCCAGTCCCTCACGCTGTTTCAGGCTCAGCCTACAACAAAGGCAGTTGATGGGAACTACGATAGAAGGCCCCACAGTCCTGGCTGGCAGGGGAGGAGTTGAAAAAGGGCTGCATTTTTTTCCATCAAGGCAGGAGGGCACGCAGCAAAACCGCCAGATGTCAGCTTCAGTCCCCACAGAGGGAGGCGTTTCCTTTGCACCAGGTGCAGATCAACCCTGGGAGCCATTATTTCAGGATTTGCGGGCTTTGCATGGGCTGAAAACCCAACGAGACAAGGCCCTGAAAGAGAAATCCACTGAGATCCACGAGTACAAAGGCACATTGTTGGCTCTGCAAGTGCCTGAGCCATGAGTCACCCGAGGCGGGGAAATGTCACTGCTTGCTGCCCTGTCCCTGTGCTCAATGCCGGGCATGGCTATGGCACACCGTGAGGACTGCAGTGCAGGACGGCACACAGAGGAGCGTGCAAACTTTCAACCAGCCTCGCGTTATTAAAGCTTAACTGCAAAGAGCCGCTTCCTTCCATCGAGCCCGGGCTCGCACACGCACAGCCAGGGCAGCAGCAGAGGTGGACGTTGCACCCTTGCCAGCGCAATGGCAACGTCGGCAATAAAACCGCAGCAGCCGCTCACTTCCAGGTAGGGCTGAAGGTGTGCAGCTTGCTCCGTTTTGGCTCGGGAGTGCAAAGGTAGGAGCCTTATCAGCAGGATGCAATGCTCCTTCCAGTAAACAGGGCTGTACGCGCAGCGGTGAAGCGCCCACGCCGTGCTGGGGTGCGGCTCCGTAACGCCCGAGCAGGCCGGGGCTGAGCGGCCCTGGGCAAAGGTTGTTCACGTCACTGCGTGCCATTCCCCTCCGTGCCTCATTGAGGATTTCAGCACGGAAAGCCCTGAGCTCCCGACGGTTTCCTGATGGCACAGACCTCCCAATGAAACGCGGAGGCAGCTGATAGCAGGCGCTGCCTGCAGGCAAAGCACTGCCGATGCTTTTCCCCGCGCTGCTGAGCGGAGCAGCGATGGCCGAGCAGTGAAAGCAGCACAAGAAGTGTTTTCCTGCTCTCCTGTCCGACGTCCTGCAGCGCTCGCTCCTCTCCCCACTCCTCACTGCCTTCCTCAGCCATGCCGGCTGCCCACAGCACGGAAACCCCACTGCCCCCTCCAGAGCCTTCCTTAAAATGCTCCTTAATGCCATCCCGGTGCACACTGTGCGCTCCTTTCCCTTGATGCCCACTTACATCTGTTCTTGCTCAGACCACGGCCGAGCTGACAGCGGGCTGATCCTCACACACACCTCTCACCCCCTTCCTCCTTGGCTGCTCCTTCTCGTGCTGCTGCCCTACGGGCCCAAACAAAAGGAAAAAAAAAAGACCAGATTTGGGTTATTGGTTTGTTTTTTTCCTTAGGTTGAATTATAGAATCGCGAAGGTTGGAAAAGACCACCGAGAGCACCAGGCCCAACCCCAGCCCATACCCCCGTGCCCACCAGAAACGTCCCTCAGTGCCACATCCCCGCGCTGCTGGAACATCACTGGGCAGCTCTGCAGCATCACCACCCTTCTGAGAAGGATTTTTCCCTGATGTCCAACCTGCACCTCGCATGGTGTAACCGAAGGCCGTCACCTCCCATCCCATCCCGCTGCTGTTGCATGGGGAAAGAGGTCATTCCCCCCCCATTACAGCCTCCTGCCAGGGGCTGCAGGGAGCACCGCGGCCTCCCCTGAGCCTCCCCCTGTTGGGGTTACGTGCTGTGGCTCCCGGCACGGTGGATGAGCATCAGGGCCTGCAAATGTGCGGCCACGGCTGCCAGTGGGGCAGATGGGACCCACCGTGGGGCACGGAGAGGCTGTGAACGCTCCCTTGGCACAGTTTGCTTGGGATCAGCACCGGTGCCATCCACGGGGCTGCGGTTTAGGGCCAGCCCTCTTTAACGTTTATCAGTGACAGGGCGCGGGACGTGACGGCGTGCTCATTAAGTTCGGAGATGACACCGAACGAGGAGGAGCCGCGGAGCCCCCGCAGGGCAGAGGGGCCTCACGGGCCGATGGGAGGAATGGGAGGAACCTCTCGCAGCCGTGGGGTCGGGGTTGGGTGGCGCTGCGTGGAGCCGAGCCGCCAACAGCCCCGCGCGCCCCGACGTCTCCCGCACCGCTCCACGGCTCCACGGAGCCGCCCCGCCGCAGGGAGCGCCCTCCGCACCGCCCTCCGCACCGCCCGGGGTCGCGCTGCCCTCCCGCCCTCAGGGCCGCCCGCCCCGCCCCGCCCC
>PPHD01028259.1:0-10934 GCA_002909625.1 Bambusicola thoracicus
CCTTCTCAAAGCCGTCCTCGTCAATATGAGAGTCGGTGCTGGGGTCCTCCTGAATTGTGTCCATTCTTTGGTGGTCCTGCTTGGGAGCCGCGGCGGCCGCGGGCGCAGCCACGATGGGTTGCAGGGGTTGGTGGCGGCTGCTGGGCTGCGCCGCGGGGAAGGGCTTGATGATGCGCACGGAGGCCGAGTCCAGGCTGCTGGGCACCTCTGCGTTCTGCAAGACACGAGCGGCCGCGTCAGAGGGGGAAGCAACCAGGAGCTCACTCAGCACTTGCTTTAGCAGCAACAAGAACAGGATAAAGGTGCCTCGGGCTGAGTAGCTGCGCCACTGCCAGGCGGTCTGAAAGCCACCGCTTCCTCCCCTCTTCCCTTGTGGGAAGAAGGGATATATGTTAAATTGTATCGATTTCTGCTTCTGTTTGAGCATGGTTTGGAAAATATCCAGGGATTTCCAGGCATGAAAAATCCCTACAGACCTTAGCAAATGCCAACAATGGGCAGGGGAAGGAGAACAGAGAAAGGAACGACACGAGCAGCAGGATGAGACGTTTATACGCTAACTACTGCATTTCTGAACTGCTCAGCATGCAGCGGATCCAAGGGATCCCAGATTTCTCTAATAGCACTGCCACTGCTGCAAGGAGCCCACTAAGGACAGCTGTACTCCATGGCTGCATCTGCTTCTGAATCTGAACAGTAAGATCCAAGGAGACTTTTCTATGGCATGGGAGAGCAGTTGCAGATGATCCAGCTATCATCACCTTCAGCTACGTCCAAGCAGAGCACAGAGGCAATCTGCCTCCAAGTCTGACTCAGGTTTGCTTCCCTCAGAGGCTGCAAAAGAGCTGTGCGAGGCTTCTTTTCTCCTCTTGCTACAGAAATGACATTTCCTTAACAGTGTTTCAGTTATGCATAAAAACTGAGGTGTCAAAGCACAGGACAGGATACCCAAAAACCTGTCAGAAGATGCCTGGAGCTGGACTGTAAGTGTATATGTCAGTAAGTCAGTACACACAAAGTGAGATGTGCCATCGCATCGCATCAGGTCCTACACCCTGGGGCTGACTCTCCCATAAGCAAGTGGCAAGCCTCAGCACATCTGGCCACTAAGCCTCCTGCAAATCACCATTCTGCAGCAAAGTCACAACACTTAGCAGACATCTCCCTGCAGCACTGCCCTGCTTTGCTGACACCACATGGCTGGGAACAGCCGGTCTGTGGCTGGAGCCACAAACACCCCGTTAACACAGTGCCTGCTGCTGCAGCAGAGCAGCTTCCTGCCTCAGGCACCGCGGCTGGAGTGAGCTAACTGCCCTGCCAGCACTGTCACCACACAGCTCGCACAGGAAGGAAGAAGTGGACTGGTCAAGCTGCAGGGCTTGATGTGTCAAGCAGCAGCTCAGTCAAAAAAAGGTTCCCTCAAATGGATTCATCCAGCCACAGGTCAAGGCAGGGGACTCCAGGTCCGTCTAATGTCAGTGCTTTGCCAAAATACTCTGCAGAAACCTTTGGTTCAGATCTACAACACACACTGGGTAGCTTTCAGGCAGGCCACACTCAGACAGAAACTTACACTGGCGCAGAACAGAGACTTGTTGTTCTCCTCATATTGCTTGTCCAATTTCTTGTCCTAGTAGAAAACAAACCAAAAGTAAATCAAAATGCACACAAAAGTAGTTTCTCAGTTGCAAGGTCCCTGTCCCAGTTGCCCTGCAGGGACACATTGGAGGTGGGGCTGTTTTTCCCCTTCCCTGAAGTGCTCAGTGTGCTCATGGGGACAGCAATCCCTGCTCCCACCCCATGCCACGTGCTTGGCTGCTGTCAACTCTCTCTACTCCATCTGAACCAAGACCACTTCCTGCTCTGGATCTCCCCGCAAAACAAAGGTTTTAAGAGGGCTACAGAAAACTCTGACTCTACTAGGAGCTGTCAGAACTACACTTGAGCAGAATTTGGAAGGCAGAAGAAGATAATCTGCCCAGGCAAGAACAGGAACATCTCCAGAACAGTCACGGGAGCACTGGGGTTACAAGAGCTTGGCAGAGCTCAGGAGGAGCTTTGCCTACTGAAGGGACATACGCTGGATTCTCCCTTTGGGGTTTGCTACAATCTCCCCACCACCACCTCCCACAGACAGTACACAAGGAGTTTCTCCTACAGCTCCATTCAACAGAGCCGTCATCTCCAGCATACTTACCACACAGTGCACAAGGATGCTGAGAGGAATCCAAAACAGCAAGGAGAAGACGAGCACAGAGCCCACTATGTTATCCGCCAGGAACTTCCCTGTGAATTGGTTCAAACCCATTATTAACCTACCCCGTACAGCTTCATGCCTGCACACAAGTCTCTGTTCTGCAGCCACTGCAGAATTTCTCAGATAAAACACAGGGTGCTGAACTAGGCCAACGGAAGAGGAATTATACATTTAAAAGGATTTGATACAATTTCCTAACATCAGGGAAGATGTTACTGTTCACAATAAGGATGCTGACAGGCCATAACGTGCAACGTGAGCAGACTGGGAACAAGCTGCCCTTAGCCAGGGTTCCTCACAATTACAAGACACACTGTGAATCCGCCACCAAGTTCTGATGGTACAATTATAGGGCTCCACAACACACTCATTTTTGGGCACAGATGCAAAGTGCCTCTACTTGAGCAGACTGAAGAGCTTTAATAATCACCTACACAGTATTTTTTATTTTTAACTTTAGAGCTTAGGTTTGAAAGCCCCAAACACGTCATACCATCAGAGAATTGTTTGAGTCAGAAGCGACCCTTAAAGGCCATCTGGTCCAACTCCCCTGCAATGAACAGGGACACCTGCAGCTCCATCAGGTTGCTCAGAGCCCCGTCCAGCCTGACCTTGAAGGTCAATAAACACTGCCTGTGTATGTACACATTACCAAAAACACGTGCACTGTTACCCCGTTGTTACACAAGCACCTGCTCATTAACAGTGTCTTCAAGACAACAGTAACAGAAGGAGAGCAGCTGCCCTAAGAGGTGCTGCCTGTTGGCTGCACACAGGGGGTCAGGACTCTCCATCGCCAGCCTGTGACTCGCAACAGGCACACTGCTGGAGGGGGCTTTATTAAATGAGAGAAATGAAGTGTTCTCTTCCTGGTCCATTGACATTTAAATCCCACTGAGAGGCCTACTTTAACTATACCATGCTGAATCTAGCTGACCTCTAAGGAACCGTTATTTCCTTTTCTCTAATTGACCTACTTACTGGTTTTCAGACAAGAAGCTTCCTGGAATAGCTATCACCTCTTTTACAAGCTTGGAAGATGACTAGGAAATAACAGAGTAGGAAATAACAGAGGGGAAAAATGCAAAACAATCCCAATTCCTTGCCTTACAAGGGAAGATCAGTGCTGTCAAACCTTTAGTTCATACTGAGAAGTAAAAAGAACCACAGGATGTGGTTATGTAATCTTACCGAAGGTGTTGATGCTAAGTTGGTCTATGAAATCCCAAAATCGTTCAATCACGTCCTGTACTTGCTTCTCACATTTGCCCTGTACAAATAAGCATCTATTTACAAAATGATCTTAGGCTACGTAAACACTAACTACTTCCTTCTTGGAGAGGGAAAAGGATACAGAGATTGTACTGAAATCAAAGCTGCAGAGACACGGAAGCACTTCGGACACACGTGAATGGGTTTAAACTCATCCCAGCATCACCCACTCCACTACTATCACCTTTATTTTTGACACAGTTTCAATCCCATTGCTGTCTGGAACAGATCCAGTCGTAATTGTTGAAACACACAAAAAGCATTTGAACAACATCACAGGGAACACAAAACCAAAGTTTCTGGAGAGGTTGATGTGCTGGAAGCCTCAGTTCCCACTGCCCAAGGAGGCTACAGCTCTCAGAACCCCACGCTTACAGATTGGCTTCCAGATCTGTGCTGGTTTAACAGAGTAAAGCATCACTGCCCTTTCTGTTCCGCAGCAGGACTGGGGTCTGCCTCCCACAATTCACTTCTGCCAACAAAAAGTCCACCACTGTTTGCCAGGCATGCAGAGTACATGCTGGCCACGTAGCTGTGGTCACCACTGTGCTAGCAGCAGAGGCTCACTGCTCAACACACCTTCATGAGCTTGCTCCCTGACCTAGTTGATTTCAGTCAGGATTAAATGGACTAACGTGGGCAGCTGAAACAGTGCTGAAACCCTGCCCAGCTTGTGGAAGCGTTTGGTCACTTCCCACATACAAACTGCCAGCTGCTGATCTGTGGGAGCAGCAAGAATGGGCTGTAAGCAGTGGCAGAAGGAACAGCTTCACCCTGCACAGCCATTTATGGAGCTAAGTTCTATCTGCAGCCTCAGATTCCTTCTAACATTTACGCCATGAGGAGGCAAATGGGTCCAGATCGTGATCTTTTGGGAACCACTTTCCACTTCCACAGGTTTACTGCCAGTCCCCGGGAGCTGAAGGCAGCTGTGCCTCCTCTGCCAGCACACCCACAGCACCAGGTGTCCCCAGATTGGAGGAGACCCACTGCCCTCGTGGGTCTCACCGCACCCAGGCTTGGGAGTGACAGAGCTTTGCCTTCTCTCAATCAGCACAGCCTGAGTCACAGAGGACTCTGACATCCAGCTACAAAAGCAGGCTGTGCAGCGCACTGGCACCCAAGAACACTCACATTTGAGTCACAGAAGCCCACGGTACAAGGCTTTCCCTTGCGCAGAAACAGGAACTGGTTGTTGGCATCAACGTATGGCGTGCACCGATCCTGCTCGTCCCGGCAGCACACCTTGCAGGAGTTATCCGTTTCTGCAATAAAGCAGCACAGCCCCATCAGCCCCTGCAACCCAAAGCCAGAAACATGCACAAGCCCACGTGTCCCTCAGCAGACCCCGCTGCTGCTCAGCTTCCCATGGGGAAGGCAGGACTGTACAATCCCATGACCAAGCCTGACACCCAAACAGATGCCCTATTTAATGTATTAGGGGACACAGCGGGACCAAGCTCTGCAGGCTGATGATACCCCTAGGCCGCAGCAATCAATTGGCAGGTGAGGAAGTTCCAAATGCTTCCATCCAAGATGGGTTTAAATACTTCTTGGGTTTCAAGCCCTCTAGGAACTCTTCTCCTTAGCTATATCCTCTGTCTCAAATGGGCTCAAATGAGCCCCATGAGGGGCTCACAGTACGTCCCTGGGCATCCCCTGTGGGGGTCTTCCTCCTCTTCCCAGCTGCTCTACTACACCTGGGAGATAAGACGGAGATCAAGCAAGCACTGTAGCTTGTTGATACAAAGGCAGGACAGGCAGGTATAGAGTAGCAGAGCTCAAGGATCCTATGGCATCAAGGCACTTTGGCTTCTGAAATCTCTATTCACTTTTTGGAGGCCACGTTTGGTCCAGAGGCTGTTTGGCATCTCCTCACTATCAGAACAGCCAGGCTTTCCCCTTCTGGTTGTCTACAGCCAAGGAAGAGGATGGTGGGGATGCACACTCCTTTGCAGACCCTAAGTCTCATCTAAATGTCTTCAACCAAGCCCTCCAGAGGACAAAAAGACATTAACATTCCTTTCCACAGAATATCCCAAGCTGGAAGAGACCCATAACGATCACAGAGTTCAACTTGAGTCCAACCAGAAAATACTAACAGTAAAAAAAATCCAACCAACAACCCTGAAGGGATCCATATGCTCATCTCTCCAACACATTAGCCCAGCACTACCTGGGGCGCAGGGCTAAGGCAACACCTCTCACTCCAGACCCAGACCACCCACCATTGCAGGCACACGAGCGGAGGTTCTTCTCCCTCTCGCAGAAAGGGATGCACTCGCCATCCTTGCACTTCCCCATGTCCACACAGATTGTGTCGTCCGGAGCATTGCCAGGAGGAGGGCACTCGCTGCTGTTCCCTGCAGACAGGGGGCGACAGGGTGGGAGGACAGTGTTAGAGCAAGGGGCATTGCACTCTGGAGAGCAAGCAGCACACAGCAGACCCCAGAGGTGCCATCAGCAGAACAGCACAGCTCTGACCCATCCCCTTGCCTCTAAAGAAGATTACAAAGAAGTAGTAAACAAGTGGGGAAGTGAAGCAGAGTTGCAGTAATTCCACCCTTTCTACGGCAAGATTCAGTCTTCCTTGGCCCTTCCCAGTGACCTGCCCTGTTTTGCTTCCCTTTTCTTAAAGGAAGAAGAAATAAACATTCTTCATGTCCTCCCGGGCAGTAAATCACCAAGTGGTTTCTGAACTACAACGGAACTTATTACAGAGCAGTTTTGTGGTGCTTAACTGCTCTCTACAATTAGTTGTACTGGGTGAACAAAGGGCACTAGCTCAAAAGCTGATGGAACAGGACACTGAGCCTGGAGCACTTGGCCAGCTGACAGAGTGAGCACAGAGCTCTGTCCTACCCGTGCAAAAAGACTCTCCTTTACAAGTGGCATTTATGGCTTCTTGGCATTTTTTCTGGGCACTTTCAAACTGGCAGCCTTTACAGCAGGGGCTGTTCCGATCACTGCGGAAAGATCAAAACGAAAGGAAGAAATACTGAGCATCTCTTTATGGACTTTAAAGTGTGAGCACAACAAAAGGCAAGGACAGAAATTCTCTCCCCCCACATACGAGATGCTGCAGTGCATCTTCCCTTACCTGCATTTGGCACCAACTTTCAGTTTGCAGTCTGCAGAGCAGCAGGGATCAGCTTGTTGGTACAAGAGGCCAGGATCGCATTCCTCCCCTTCGTCCACCCTGGAGTTCCCACACACTTTGTTGTTGCGCTCTTTGAAGCACTCCTGGGCCTTGACCTCTATGGTCCTATGGATGGATTTTTTGCTGCAGCTTGAGAACATCTGGAGAATCATAAAGAGAAAGAGCAGCACTGAGGAGTGTACCCTTCTGTCAACAGGTACATCTATGACAGCCTCAACCTCTTCAGACCTCCAAATTCTGGTGTCTTAGAAAGCATGTATTCTCTCCATGCTGCCATCTTGATGGCTCTGAAACATTTTAAGATGGGAAAATGGAAACAGCCACCACAATTGATTACAACCAGCACCTGGACACACCAGGAACCCCAGAGAAACTCAGGAAGCAAAGACGAGCTCATCTTGCAGAGAATCCAACTGTAAGAAGTTATGTTTTCTTTTCATGGTTAATCCATTGAATTCCCACATGCTTCAAGGTGAAAGAATCATTAACTAAATAGCCTTCCTGTGTCAAAGGTCACTGACCATAGCAAAGGCTGGCACATGTAAGCAAAAGTACGCAACTATACCTTATTGTTTTCGTGATCTCCACTGACAGCAATTGGGTACATAACGTATTTCCCTCCCTGGTCTTCCGTGGGGGCACATTCTGGCAGGCTGTCAGGATCATGCTCTGCTCCGAAGTTATGGCCAAGTTCGTGCGTTGTAACCAAGTCGGCCTCCTTTGTTGAAGATATAAAAGAATAGTAGTGCTGAAAGAAATCATTCTGAGCAGGACAGGACAGAAGATCCCAACTACTTCTAAATCACCCGCAATTCTACAATACACTGAGATGTGAAAGCCATTTCCCCATTATCATTTCTTAGAAGCAGGGAACTAAAGGCAAGTACAATTCTGGTTTGCATCCAAAGGCAACTGCCAGGCTAGGTCAGAATGCTAAAGCCTTGTTAAAGGCAAAGGCCCAACAATACCATTCAATTTTGTTTTCAATGCAAAGCAGATACTCAAAATATCAAAAACTGGTTTTGAACAGCTGGAAGGCATGAAAGTTCAACACAAAAACCAATCCAAACAAACACCAGCTACCACAATTAGTCAATCTCTTGTTCAAGCTTATCTTGCCATTAGAATTATTTCTCCTAAATAGACGATTACATCAGGAGCACTGAATAAGCTCTGCTATTACATGACTGCTAAGAAAGACATCTACAGATGCAGTCTGACAGGGAGGAATTTCTAACATCTCCACAGCAGGGGATGATTCCTTGACCTGAGGATCCCATGCAGCCCCACACGGCACCTCTCTGCACGGCTGTAGCCATGTTGGTGGCAAGTTCACAAGGTGACAGAAGAAAACAGCACAGAACTGTGTTAACCTCAAGGAGAGTGGATGCTTCGTGACAGCCAGAAGGAAGTTTGGTGAGCAACAGTCACTGCTGCTGGTGTCCAGCACTAAGCATGCCCAACAGGTGAGCCAGGGCAGGAGAACTGTCCGGAGATCACATTGGTGCTTCATGGTATTTCATTTGTGGGAGGGTTTTAAGCAAATTCTTTTTCTTTTCAAATCTGACCAGATGCTGTGCAAAAGTCTCCCTGTGAAAACAGCCTGTATGTGCCCACTGCCTCAGCCCAAGCTTTGTGACTCCTACTGAGACGACGTCAAACTCAATTTCCTTTGTCGCCCAGGACAGGGCTCCAGCTTGGAGACTGAACAACGAATGCAAATAGCATGGCAACAGCCAGAGCTCTTTGTCAACATCCCTACAGCACAAAGCTTCTCTGTCTTTTTTTCCTAGCTTCTTGACAGCTTCTGTACCAAGTTTTAGCCCACACATCAATTATGAATTCCCTTTATAATCAGCAGGCTACAGCAAAGCACAGCTGAGAAGTCAGCAGGAGAAAAATACGCCCTGCTGCAAAGATCTGCTAGCTGCAAACACAGACACAGCTCTGCCATCTTCTCAAGTGAGACAAAGCTCATATTGAGGCCCTAATGTCATTATTGTCTCATCAGCTACGGAAAAAACCCAGACAGTACCAATTTACATCAGTATGAGCACCCCTGCTTACTACACTGTTTTCTGCACTACTTATTCAAGACACATGCACACACAAAAAGCAGGAAGATGAATTCCATTAAAAGGTCCAAAGTAGACCTCCTTATTTGCTACTCTACTAGCACTGCTTTACCTTGCATGTAGAACAAGCCTACATATGCTATCTTCCATCTGCATGCTGAGGACACATGTAATAGCAAAAACATTAAGTCCTTATTTCAGTCAGACTAATTTTGTTCTTACTGTAAGTCTCCCAGCTCTGTAATATTGTCTGTCCTGTTTAAGAATGATTTTTTGTTTGCAATTAAACACATTTAAATTAATCTTTGCATATCAAAATCCTATTTGTACTTGGATAACTTCTGGACAGTCCTTATTAGACAGTGGCTACGTTTCCCCCTTACTGTTCCCCAGTGAATTCAGTCTTTGGTTGCATTCAATCCTAACCCCCTTTGTCACCCAGGACAGAAATGGTGATAAGGGCTCTGTGACCTACATCCCTGTCTCCAGGGATCTGACTTCATCTGAAAGCCAGCAGCCTGCTGCTGACGGAGCACAGAACATCATCACAACCCCAGTAAACACATCGCCAGTAAACAAGTACATACACCAAACACCCACCATGCAGAGGACACTCTCCTACCTTTGTGAGGATGGTTTTCCCATAGTTCTTGGTGCTGGTTAAGCCACTGTTCAGATAGATGTCTTTCTTTACAATCGGACTGTGATAAGCTATAGATGTGAGATAGAAGCAAAACAAACTGACAAATGCTTCTCTTGTTTTCTTTTTTTTTCTTTTTTCCTTTCTAGGAGGTGGACAGGCAACTATTGTTTGGCAAAATGAACAGCTTTGTTGTTCTCACAGACTCACCACTGAGGCTCTTGCCAGTATTCTCCAGTGGGGATTCTTTCAAACACAGCACAAACAGTTCATGTATTGCAGCAAAGGAGGGCAATACAAGACATTTCCAAGACAACAGCATCTGCCATTCCAGAACTGAGGCAAGATGCACCCACACAGAGTGGAACTTGGTCTAGCCAGGCCACAATGGCTTTCATAAAGCTTCTTCACTCCAGATAGCCTTGTGACTTCCCACCCCCCCTTCCCTCTTTTTCCAGCTCCAGCCAAGAAAATGGCCATCAATTCTACCCAAAAGACAACCACCAGAGACTATGCAAATAACACGTCACGCTCCATGAAAGCTAGAAGAGGATTAAATAGAAACAACAAAAAGTAACTTTCAAGTCACAGTTGGAAAGGAAGTAAAGGAAGCCTTGCCTTTAGGACAAATGCCACCATGGCTGTTAGGTCTGGGAGAACCAACGTAAGCCAGTCCAAGTGTTCCCATATCAAAATCTTGGTATGTGAAGAGATGAGCAAGGCACACATGAGCTGCTTTCTCAGCAATATCAAAGCTAAATTGCTTTAAAGAGAAAAAAAAATTACACTATGTAAAATGTTTCACAGTGCATACCAGAAACCTATAGATAACTTTTATCTAATCAGCCAGGCACCTTCTAAATCTGGTTAAGTCAGGCAAAAGCAGATGATTATCTGTCCTACAAATCTGAATAAATTTAAATGCATACCCACGTACATTGCACACGTTCACTTATGTAACTTGCCAGTTCATTTCCCCCTTTTCACACAGAGGGGAAAGCCAACTGCACTAATTTTGTGAAGGTCAGAAGGCAGGCAGTCTTAGAGCCAGATGCACCAGGGCTGCCCTTCTGACTCAACTTAACGTATTCATCCCAGTTGGTGTGCGCTCCATAATTACACAAAGGAGCCCCCTGCCATTGAGCTACAGGACACACTTGCTAGTTTGACTGCCTAACATCTATACGCCACAGAAAGGAAGTGAAGCAGTTTCATCCACTACTGCGGAACAGCTGTGCAAGTAAATTTCTGCAGAAGGCACAATGATTCCAGGGTTACCACCTACCTCTAGCAGCATTTTCACATCCCAGGCATCCTTCTTGTCATCTGGATAACTTTTTGCCATATTGTAATGCTTTTCTCCAGGTTTTACATTTTCTGGTCCACTGTGGATGATAATCTACATTTCAAAAAGGGCGACAGCAACGTAGAAGAATTTTGGTCAATTTTGTAACTACAGAAAAGTTTTCAATGCAATCCTAAAGGTCTCAATAGATCTGCAAAAAGAAAAACTCAGATTCAGCACGCTCC
>PPHD01028260.1:0-10932 GCA_002909625.1 Bambusicola thoracicus
TTTTCCTTCCAGGTCATTTCCAACCTCCTCACCAAGTTGTCTGCGTTCACCTCTCTTTTTTCCTCTCCACGCCATTCTCCACAAACAATGGTGCCTTGCTGCTGGAGACCATTAAAAGATAAAAACAGCAAACAAACATTTGGAAACCCAAGTTGTGAACACAGCTATTCTCATGGCAAGTGCGCCTCAATTGCTATTTTGATCTTTATCTTCTCAATACCACAGCACACATGGTAACCTGTCAAACATGGCTCTCCTCCTTCCGAAATAGCACATGTCCCACCACACAGACAATACCAACATTACACACTTCCAGCAACACATGGCATCAGCAGCAGAGCTCTACAACCTCTCTGTATGGAGATGGAAGCAGCCATCCCCTACACTTGAGGTCCTGGCAAGTAAAGGATGGGAGAAAACGCCTCCAGGTTCCTGGTTCTCCTTCTGACCATAAGAATTCAGACAATAAAGAGGAGACAAACTACAGAACGAAGAGAATTTCCAAACCAATAGATCCTACTTCTCAGGGAAGCAGGCATGAGTCTCCATCACTCATGAAGTGCGCTCAGATTGCCTGGACTCTACACAGTGAGAACAGTCTCTCTGAGCCCTCTTGCCATCCTGGATAAGGGGACAGAGGAGCAGACCTGTAAGCATCCTGCTACACACACCTGCCAGGCTCTCAGGGCCTATCCAGAGTCATTCCCAGCCCCCACGGAAAAGACTGAACAGCTGCGTCTCCAGGAAAGCATTTGCTGCTGCAAATCTCTGCCCAACACAGCTCTTCTGAATGTTTCTAGCATTTGCAGCAACCACTCTTTGATCCCAAAAATCATTAAGCTCTTTTCAGACCCAGGTGTTACCACAGAAATTATTTACATCTGAGTTTCCCATTTTTTGCTTCAGCTGAAGTTCATGTAGAAGTCAAGAGGATTTCACCCAGGCTGCTGAACGCAGCAGTCCAAGCAAGGGGAAACCTCAACAGAGTAGATGTCCTAGCTGAAGAAAGAGCTGGACCCTAACCCTAAGTTCTCTTTGGTATTCTTCTGTGAATGGGGCAAGACAGGGATGGTTGCTTCCCAGACACAGAATGCTTGCTATGCATATAAATAATTTTTCATATAACTTCATGCCAAATCATGCCTGAAGCTTCTCCTGCACAAATTACCTTCCTGCCCCCACCAAAAAAATATTTGGTGCATGGCACATGAAGGTCTAGCTACCGAAGGCAAAACAGTTCAATGAACATGCAGGGAATACGTGACTCCATTCAGATATGGAGCTGTGGAGGACTGGGGATGCTATGGCACATTCCTTCACCAGGCCCATGGGACCAAGGTGCCGTGAGGAATAGCTATTTTTGCACTGTGGCAACCAGAAACACCACAAGCAAATACTTCAGCTGCAGCATTTCCCACTCATGCGAGGCAGAAAGGCCATACAATTTCTGAATGACAGCATTCCCCTGAAGGAAGGAAGAGCTGCCTTCCCTTCTCCCTCCCTTTCCCCAGCAAGGAAGGCACAAGCAATCACAGAGAAACCCAAGAGCAGAGGAAGGAACCAAGCTTTGCTCTTCCAACCCACAGTGGTGTGCCTGAACCACAAGGCCGCAATACCCCAACCCTTCTTCCCCCTCCCTACAACAAACCTCATTCAGGAAGTTTCCAGTCCTCTCACTTTTATTTTTGGCAAGTAGCAGAGCTGAGATTCACCAGGACAGAGATGACAGAGGGGGAAGGCTCGGAGCAGGACCAGCCCTAGGAGCCTTCGCAATATTTGGGTCTTTATTGATGATCCGGATGAGAAGAACCGAGTGCACCCTCAGTAAGTTTGCAGATGACACCAAGCTGGGAGGAAGTGTTGATCTGCCTGAGGGAGGAAGGCCCTTCAGAGGGATCTGGACAGGCTAAGGCTGACTGTATGAGCTTTAACATGAGTAAGTGCCAGGTCCTGCACTTTGGTCCCAACAGCCTCATGCAATGCTGCAGGCTTGGGGCAGAGCGGCTGGAAAGCTGCACAGAGGAAAAGGATCTGGGGGTGTTGGCTGACAGCTGGCTGAACATGAGCCAGCAGCGTGCCCAGGTGGCCAAGAAGGCCAGCAGCATCCTGGCTTGTGTCAGCAATAGCACAGCCAGCAGGAGCAGGTGATCATCCCTCTGTTCTGGCACTGGTGAGGCTGAACCTCGAGTGCTGTGTTCAGTGTTGGGCCCCTCACTGCAAGACACTGGAGCCCTGGAGTGTGTCCATTAAAGGGCAACAGAGCTGTGAGGGTCTGAAGGACAGGTTTGATGGGGAGCAGCTGAGGTTGTTCAGTCTGGAGAAGAGGAGGCTCAGGGGAGACCTTATTGCTCCCTACAGTGACCTGAAAGGAGGATGTAGCAAGATGGGAGTTGGTGTTGTATCACTGTTAGCTGGCAAAAGACAAGAGGTGACGGTCTCAAGTTGAATGGGGGGAGGTTCAGGTTGGACATTGAGAATAATTCCTTCTCAGAAAGAGCAGTAAGGCAGAGTGGTAGAGTCACCATCTCTGGAGGTGTTCCAGAGCCGTGGAGATGTGGCAATGAGGAACATGGTCAGTGGGCATGGGTTGGGGTTGGACTTCGGGATCTTAGAGGTCTTTTCCAATCTTTATAATTCTATGATTCCTTTGCAGTACACACAGCTCACGCTATGAAGGACCCAATACTTCCCAAATGACCTCTAGAAAACCCTGCTGTTTTTTTGTTTTTTTGTTTTTTTGTTTTTTTTTTAAGGGGGAAGGACTTGTTTTTTCATAATTCAATACCAGCTGGGAGCTCCCAGGTAGTTCGATGCCAAGAGCTGCCTGCAAACAAATTCCATTGCAAATAGCCTATTTTGCCTGCAAGTGGGCAGAGGCAGGGCGAGAAGAGGAGGGGAAGGTTGTTTCCTCTCCCCTTCATCCTCTGAAGAATGAAACAGCAATCAGCCAGATTTATGGAGGATTTTTAACCCAACTTAAAACCGGCCGGTGAACTGCGGTGCCAGCGGAATGCATGGGCCAGGCAGCAACAGGGGCTTTCACTGCTGATTTAAGACGGCATTAAGCTTCACCCTTCCCAGCTGGTGCCAGGAATTACCCACCCGCTGTCCCCGGCTGCTCGCTATCCTGGCTACTGATGGCTTTTATTTTGTCTTTAAGCTTTGTTTCTTGCTTAATGTCTTTGTATTTGTTGACATGCTTCTTATCAGACCATGCACAGCCCGTGGCTGGGAGTTTCAGCGCAGAGAAGCAGTGAGCGTGGAGCAATGCAACGGAAGAAGATGAAGGAATGAGGCTGGAGAAGACAATAAAAGGCTTGTTTTACCCTATTAGGATCTCAGGTCCTTGCTGCAGTGTGTAGGCAACTTCGCTCCCTCCCTGGTAAGAGGGATTAGAGCAGTTCATTTGAATCCAAAATTGGGCCTAACACCTCTCCATAACTTAAAATACAGATCACATTCACAAGAACATACACAAGCATCCCTCCCCTTTCTTTTGAGTCAGTTCTGGTAGGGTTCAAAACCAGAAAGCCACATAATAGATCACACAAAGCAATACAGCAGTTGCACAATATTCTTGCAACAAAGAGTTAAACTACAAGCAAACCCTGTTTCATCTGCTCCTACCACAGAGATCAAATTCCTAAGAGGCAGAAATTCATCTGTGATATAAAACTGAAGCAGCAGTTCTGCTCTCTCGTTCTAAGCAAAGATATCCAAAGTTCATGGACTTTCTTGGTATCTTCCCTTGTCTGGAGAGAGTTGCCCTTAGCAAACAATATTCAGTATTCAAAACGTAAAGAGTGAAGACCTGAAAGAAAACCTCACAGACCTTTTCCAATCATGCTTTTTGTACTGGTGCTTCTTTATGTTCATTCCAGCAGCTTTACAAAGACAACTTCAGAAAGCATCACACACAGGGTAAGGGCACTTCTTCACCCAGGCAGTTCCAGTGCCCAGAACAACCCCTGTCCATATTTCTGGCTCTCCAACACTCAATCTTCTGCATGAAGCCTACTGACACCCTGCACACCTGTCCAGGGCTGGGGAACACTCACTTATAAGAATCCAACATGCTGACTCAGGCCAGAACAGCATTAAAATAATAAGTGCAGGATGTTCAGACCCTAATGTCGCCCCTTCTTCCCTTCCCCAACAGTATATTGTTAAACCTCAAGACTATCACCAGCTACTGTGAAATCACCCAGGTGGGTGATTAAAACGAGGACTCGAATGCAGCCTCCTGCTACAGGAAGCCTTTACACCACTGACTGCCCAAACCACACAGGCTATGCCAGGAGATACCACTTGTCCCACTTCTCCTTAGCCTCTCCAAATGTCCACATTTGGATGAAGAAATCTCCATTTCAGCCCACAGCACCACAGAACAGTTTGGGTTGGAAGGGACTATAAAGCCCATCCAGTTCCAACACCCCACCAGCTCAGGCTGCTGCACCCAGCCCTGCCTTGACCTCCTCCAACGATGGGGTATCCATAGCTCTCTGGGCAGCAGTGCCAGTGCCTCACCATACTCTGAGTAAAGAATGTCCTCCTCGTATCTAAACCAAAAGAGAGATTTAGATTAAAACCATTCCTCCTTGTCCTATCACTATCTGCCCAAGCAAGAAGTTGCTCTCCCCTTGGTTATAAGCTTCTCTTGAGTACTGGAAGGCCACAATTAGGTCTCCTACGAGTCTGCTCTTCTGCAGGCTCAACAAGCCCAATTCCCTCAGCCTGTCTCCACAAAGAGAGGTGTTCCAGCCCTATGAGCATCCTCATGGCCCCCCTCTGGACTCACTCCAACAACTCAGCATCTTTCCCATGCTGGGGGCCCCAGGAGGGCAGAGCAGAGGGGAACGACCACCTCCCTCACTCTGCTCTTGCTGCCATGCTCACTTTGCCCACCCCACCTCCTCAGCCCCACCAGCCCCATGCAGCCCTCCACCCACGGGCACCCCCAGCACTCCGGGACATGGGCATGCCTCGCAGGGCCCCAGCGCCAGCAGGGCCAGCATGTGTTAATGTCAGTCTCTTCCACCCACTCCTGCCAGGGAACGCATCTGACTTTGTAATGAATTGCCCATTTGTCTCCCTAACACCTCAGCCAGCCTTTTGTTAAGCCTTATCTCCCAAATTTAACAGCTCCCCGGTGCACATCACGCAACAGGACTTGGCTTCTTCATTCCTCCTCCCCATCTCCTCCTCCTCCTCCCCAGTCCGTCTGTCATATAAATCGCGCTGTCCATCCCAAACACTGCCCTCTCTGTTCTCAGCAGATGCCGCAGTTATGGAGCTGTCCTTGCCCAGACCACAGAGATTGGCAGCAGGGGAAGAAGCTCCTCGTAGCCAACGCAGCAGCTTCCCTCTCTGCCTGAGGATAGCCCTACGTGCACGCACACCCAGCAGCACAGCAATGAAATAAAGATTATTCACCAAACATCGAAATCTCAAAAGCTGTGGGGCTGAAAAGGCTGAAGAAGCCTTTGAGGAAAGCACAGTGAACGTAGAGCTCCTTGGCACAGGTCACGTTCCTGTTCTCTTGCTTTCTCCTCCCTCCCCAACCCCCGTTTCCATGCTCAAGACCTGGAAGTCCCAGCTGCAGCCTTGACGTTTTCCTAAACAACTTCTGGATAAATGGCAACTTCTAGCAACAAGTGCAGGTTGAGGCTGAAGGGGTTTTCAACTCTCCCTCCCCTCAAAACATTTCACCCAGCCCCTATTTTATAACACGTGGAGGTCAGCTCATGGAGTATTTAGATGGTTGGGCGGTTTGACACATCATCTGCTCTATTTTGGGAGCAGTTTACGGCTCTGCAATTCCTCCCCAGCACAGCAGTGATAGCTTTTCCACTCTAATGTCACATTATCCTGGTGGAAGGTTTAAAAACTAAACAGGTGAAAAAACAAACTTTCTGGGCACTGGAGAGGGCAGGATGCATGAGAGCCCCGTCATGCTGATGAGATGGTACGCTCTTATCCTCACTCTGAGCCCCAGCAGGGATTGTAGGGATGAACTGGGAGCACAGAGCATGGTTCCTTACAGAACTAGACAGGAAGATACTCGAATTCTCTCGCACAAAGGTCATCCCATGACAAAAGTTGCCTCACGAATGTCTTCCTGAAGAAGCTTTGCAGCCCTGAGGTTTTTACAAGCTCCAGATGAGACTTCAAGGGTCAGGTCTCCAGCTAAGCAAACTGGCTCTGGCCAAGGTATCAGACTACGACGACAGGGATAAATCACCAGCACAGGAGACAGTGTTCTTGGTGAGGTAATCCACGTACAGAATGAGTTCCAATGAAGCCAACCGATGTCACAACCTTTGTTCTTCTTATACTCCACCTGCAAGAGCACTGCTAATCATAGATATAGATATAGATAGCCAAGATATCTTTAACAGACCTGTACTACAGGAGAATCTCTGTGTGCTTTGTCATAGAATCGTGAAGGTTGGAGAAGACCTCTAAGATCCCCATGTCCAACCCCAATCCATCCCACCATGTCCACTGACCACGTCCCTCAGTGCCACATCTCCACAGTTCTGGAACACCTCCACAGACAGTGACTCCATCACCTCCCTGGGCAGCCTGTGCCACTGCATCGCCACTCCTGAGAAGAAATTTCTCCTAATTTTTAGGAGTTAATAGGACTACAGAACATCAGCATGAACCTCACCCAGACATACCTCAGCCAACACTTCAAGAAAAACCATCAGGATACTCACTGTAGAATCACTGCTTGGGTTCTAGTGGCCCTTTCAGATCATCTAGTTCCAACCTCCAAACTTTGTGACTGCAGCATATACATCCTTTTATTATACTTCAAACAGCTTATATGAATAAAGAGTCAAATTAACCAAAATAGTAAAACCCAGGGTGGCCCAAAGTTTTCTTCTCTGCTGTTCTGCAGATGAGATAGCACATCATCCATCTTCAGAGCAATGCATTTCTGCTCATGAATGGAAAAAAAAAAATCCTTTATGCATTGTATTAGAATAGGTATGTGGGTCAGACTCAACGACCAAGTATTAAGGAAAGCATTTCCTTCCTGTATTGATCATCCATCCACCCAACTGAGTTGTATTAAAAAGGCAAGGGGGAGGACAACAAGCCAAGTGTTATACATAGCAAATTCTGATTAGATTATGAAACTTTAAGAAGATCTTAACAAGTGGACAGCGTACATTTTACATAATTAGCTTGTTACTTATAAATGCCTTACATAGTGCCAATGGCAGATTTTCACCACCTAAAATAGCCCAAAGCTGTTGGATTCAGGAACTGCTGCCATCCCAATTTAGATCAACCCAAATACAGAAACCACGAGGTGGTTTTGTTACACCAAGATTAAGAATTGAATCGGCTCTTGTGTTCCTGGATATTATGTCACCTCGCGAGCTCAATCCTCACCAAATGTGAAAGCTGTTCTTCTCAGCCTTTTGATAGATTTCAAGCTCCTTTTTGGAGAAACAGAACCTCACCAAGACTGGACGTAAAGATGCAGCAGTGTGGGATGCCACAGTTGCATCCGTATTTATTTTGCAGGGAACTGTTCCCCAGTCCTGTGAGATGTATGCTTCATGAAACTTGGATAGGAGTTCAGAAGGCTTTGAGGTACGAGCACTGCTTGTGAAGCAGGACCTCAGAAATAGCAAGCCAAAAGAGAAAGTCCTTTGATTTGCAAGTTGAGCACGCTTGACATCAAAAGTCCCAACAAACGCAGAGCTACAAAATGTTATTCCTACTCAACCCCTTCCCATCGCCTGCAGACATTTGAAGGGAGGAATGCCATGGGTGACATGAGATTCCCATTGTCTGCAAGAAACCATGCCTAGTTCAGCAGCTCCGAGAGATGCCACATAAATCTACACCTTCAAGTTAACTAATGGAGAAAAACAAAACCTAAGCAGAACATCTCTTGCAGTCATCTCTACAAAATAACCCAGGCTGACAGGCCATCAATGAATTGTTTGTGTAGCCTGAAAATACAAGATACATCTCTCAGCCCAGAACTGGACAATCAGTTTTGCCCAGATTCACAAAGACATCTGGATAACATCTCATTTAAAGTAATTACCATCTATAACCCTAAATGCCTCTTGAGTTCAGAATGCTTTTGAGTCCATCAGTGAAACAGAGGTGGAGATTTGAAAGTCCTGGATTTCAATTATTCCTTGGAAACTACCTTGAGAACTGGAAGTGAAAGTGACGAAAGTCTTCATATACAAGTGACTTCCAATTCAGCCACTCAAGGGCCAGAAAACATCAGCATAGTTGCGTGCATGCATTATAAATCAGCTCTTGTCTCAAAAAGCTATGTGACCACATTCTGCAAAGCAGCCCAGTGTTAGACATCCTCTTCCAAATTACCACCTTGCTTCATTCCTTCCAGAATGATTCCCTCCAGAAAGAAGGCAGGGGACCACAAGGAGAGCCAATTGTGATGAGTGTCATCTGAGAAAATTAAAATTCATTCAAGCAAGGCACTATACAAGGCAAATTCAGCCAGCTTTTACAGCCTTTCACAAGTCATTAGCATGCCTCATTTTCCAGTTTGAGTCTTTGGTTTCTGTAATGACAACTAAACATGGGATGAGCCATAATACTTCTAAGTATTCATAAATAATGGAAGGAAAGCTGACTTCAGCACCAGAGAGGATGCTCAAGATAAGTGTTCTCTCAATTGCTTGCAAGCTTTGTGTCTCAGCACCTTTAAAACACTCAGAAGGAACCAAATATGTTTTCAGTTGAGTACAGAATCTGGACAACATGTTTTCAACAAGCCTTGGGGCTACACGGTTAATGGGAACAGTAATGAAATACTTAGTAATTGCCAAATCATTACAGAATAAAACTAGCACACAATCACAAAAAAAAGTTCTGTTGCAGCCTGCATGCACAGAGGCTATGACCAAGGATTACTCAGTTTTCGCATGCATTTGTCAGCACTGCAAGGGACAAGCAAAGCCAGAGATTCCTGCCTATACCTTTGGGAGACATGTGGCATGTACACAAAATCAATTTTGAGGCGCTTGTGACAACGTTTTAGTGCCAGTGGAATTTGTCTATTATGGAAACACCACAAACAGGCAAAGAGAAATTAAGAAACCTTAAGTAACACAGTTTTGCCCCAAGGCTTCGTGAACAGCCTGTATCTTTCTTTTCAGATTATCCTTTCACGTCCCAACGTGACTGTAGAACCAAACAGTGAGATCCCTCTCTGTAGTCTGTTCTATCAACAGATGCTCATTAGAGCTACTCTCAACCAGAGCAGCAGCTCCAGCCTGAAATGGAGCTCCCATCTGTCTTTAACATGCATGTGGGTTCACTTCACAACTCCCACATCCCATCTCTTACAGTGGGTTTAGAGATTGAGTCATCCTCTCCAGGATGATACAGGACTTAAGAAAACAAAACCTACCGGAATTGGAGTCAATGGGTTCAAAAAAAAAAGAATCAGACTGAAAAAAAGAAGAATCAGATTGAATCTGATTTTGAAGTATTGTAAAGACAGATATACCACCAAATCCCATAAACTGAGTAGTGATGTTGAAGTAAGAGCAAAGACTGATATTCCAAGCAAAGAAGCAATCTGCCTATGAAGTCTCTCCACCAGACTTCCCTAAAGCACAAGGGAAGTGGGACATGAGCTGTCTGCTCAATACTGCATAGCATGTAGAACACAAAATTCCAAAGCAAACTGAACCACCAACTCAACTTTCCTTGCACTCCAATTTAGTACGAGTTATGTTTGAAGGGAAATAATTAGGAGATTTTGCATTGAAAGTTAAAAAGATGCATGCACCGAGATAAGATACCCTTGTTTCTTTTCTACAAGCCTAAGAATTTCCAGCAAATTAAAGCAAATCACTGAAAAACAGTGTTGCTATTTAAATTGCAAGCTGAAACCCAATAGCACTGCGACGAAACTTGGCTGCGTTCTTCTCTCAGATTGTACGTCCTTCCCTGGGAGACAGTATCAGGTTCCCTTTCCCCTTTCTTCGTCTGCACTTGAGCCTTTCCAATTGGCCTGGGGTCAAAAAAACCATCCCGCTCCCAGCTATCATCCCTGCAAGAGCACGTCTTCTGCCAAGCCCTCCGCCAGGTTATGGGGACGTCCAGCATTCCCAACTCGCTCCCCAAGGGATGCGAACCCAAATGTCTCACATCTCACTTCTTGAAAACCAACAAACGTGGCCACCTGAAGTCCTGCAGGCTGGACCACAGGAGCAAGAGGAGTAGGATCTCGTTGGCTTCACCAGCTTTCTCTTCACCACAATCCCCAGAGTGACACTGATTTTCTCAGTGGTGAAGAAAGAAATCCCTCTAGATTACCCCTCTCCTGCTCTGAATTAGCAGTGGCCCTGACAGCATATAACTTGGGTAGGCAGCTGGAGCAACAAGCAATTCCAAGACTAAAAATCAAGAGTAGACTGACCAGGAGGCATTCAGCAGAAATGACCTGTCACAGCAAAAGACTCACTACCACATCCTCAAGAAGACTTCTTTTGTGGGAGCTTATACCTATTCATTTAATCTCTGAGAGTTTAAGCAATTCGCAGTTTCCAACGCTCATGATTTCCAACACAGCTTTTAGGAAAAGATATTTGGAGCATATAAACAGGAGAGAGAACAGCTGTTTACGAGGATGGATAGTGACAGGACAAGGGGGAATGGTTTTAAACCATTGAGACAGGGGAGGTTTAGGTTAAATATTAGGAGGAAGCTTTTCACTCAGAGGATGGTGATGCGCTGGAACAGGTCGCCCAAGGAAGCTGTGGATGCCCCATCACTGCAGGCATTCAAGGCCAGGCTGGATGTGGCTCTGGGCAGCCTGGTCTGGTGGTTGGCGACCCTGCACATAGCAGGGGGGTTGAAAATAGATGAGCATTGTGGTCCTTTTCAACCCAGGCCATTCTATGATTCTGTGACACC
>PPHD01028261.1:0-10932 GCA_002909625.1 Bambusicola thoracicus
TATATTTTTTTGGGACTCGCTGTGCCACTGAAGGCTTTTTTTTTTTTGAGAGTCTTAGAGCTCAGGTGGAGCACAGTCCAGTCCTGAAGCTAATTAACATTTAGGATTGACCAGCATCGAAGGACTAACTGCATTCTTCCGAATTCCAAGAGGAAGCTGTCAATCCGTTAGCCAGCTTGACAAGTCAGGGGAATGTGGCTGTTCATACAATCCTTTGGCTCTGTTATTTTTGCCAGGCATTTTCCCCAGAGGCTGCTTTCCCTCATGGGAGGCGGAGGGAGAAATGGGACCCCAGGCTTCTTTCAAGGGCAAGGTGAATATGGGGAAATCACCTGTGGTGATGGGGAGTGGGAGGGAGGAATGTAAATGAGGCTAAATACTATAGAGGTGTTTTTTATCCCAACAGGATTTACTTGGGAAAAAGCGAGAATGTCTCCAGGCCTACAGCTGGTGGAGAACACCGCAGAAGAAACGGAAGAAAAAGAACAAAATAAAACCAGGAAGAATAGAGTTTGTTAGCGCTACTACTACTACCAGTAGTACAGTCAGGTAAAGTCTTTTTAATGCGAAAAGCTCTGACTCTTTTTATCTGCTGAGGTTGATGGTGACCACAGAATGTCATCACTCACTTGAAAAATTCTGTGATGGCTGCTGTGATACGTATATGCAAGTATTGTATTGGTAATATGTTTCCATAAACAATGTTGTTTGCTCTCCCATTATCGCTGGCAAGTGGTGGCAAAACAGTCACAGCTGTGGCTGTAGCATGAGTTAATTGTTCATGGTATTTCTGTGCCTCTCATTTGGGCAATCGTAGAACGGTTTGGGTTGGAAGGGATCATCTAGTTCCAATGCCCTGCTATAGGCAGGGACACCTTCCTCCAAATACATCTGTTTATCTTTGAAACAGGTTTCTGAAAGTATTCAGAAAACGGATCCCTTTTGCTAAAGCAATAGACCCACAGTATTGGAGAACTGTATGCTGGTGTGGTGGCATTGCAGTTGTGTACATTTCAGTGTGTTTTTGCACTTAAGTACTCTAGTCTAATTTGTCTTGTTTTAACTAGCTGTAATACAATGAGCGTTTTAATACTGGCATCAGTATTTTGGTCTCGAAACTGTTTTCTTTGTCTTCTTAAAGACCGGATTATTCAATATTTGTTGGGGAGCTTACTCCAGAAGTGGATGACTTCCAGCTCTATGACTATTTCCTAAAGAGGTATCCCTCATGTCTTGACTGCAAAATAGCAACAGATCTGCTGGGATATTCCAGGTACTTCAATGCAAATCTGTAATGCAATTGGTTGCGTTTGCTTCTGTAGTGATATATAAGAACTCGTGTCAGAACTTCTCTGCTTATTTTTCTGAGGCAAGAGGAATGAGATTAGTCTTAAGCACTCCTTTTCTTAACAGCACAGGTCCTTGAGTTTCTTAAACTCTGGTTTAAACAGTTAACTTTGAAAGGCTTTGAGTCATACGCATATTTGTGTTTAAAAAAAAAGGTGCTGGGAGAGAGGAGAGCTGTGCACTGAAATCGGTGCTGCTTTCTATCTGTCATCTGCAATACTGAGGTCAAAATTCCCATTTTTGTGTGTGGGGGGGAAAAGAATGAGGCCTGGCAAATCAGAGGGGTTTGGGAGATGGAATGCAATTTGATTGATAGTAAATAAAGCCTAGCTGAAACTCTGATGGCCATGCAGTGAGTCAAGCAGGAATGAGGAAGTTTGCTGTTCAGACAATTCTGCCTGTAACAGACTAACTCAAGAAACTGAAGAGAAGGCAGATGAAAAGAATACTAGTGTTCTATAGTAGTAGGAGTGTGTTAATTACTGATACATCAGTTCTGTATATGCAGAAATATAGGATCTGATTACTTACGCAGATAACAGTTAAGATGTATTGTTCTGCTTGCTCTCAGTGAGTCACGTCTTACTGCTACCAAAGAGCAGGCTTTGTGCTTCTGGCCCAAGTCTTTAATTTGGTGAAAGCCTCTTCCGTGCATGAGCATATGCCAGAGAGGTTGCTTAAGTAATAGAAGCTATAGTAGCTGCTACCTTCTGTTTTTGTACAGAAAGAAATTGAATTCATTAGTCTTGTAACTGTTATGCATACTAGAATTTGTTCTCTCCCTTTTGAAAATTGTAGAGGGTATGCCTATGTCAGATTTGGTGAGCAAGGTGATCAGATGAGGGCACTGCAAGACTGCCAGAATGCACCAGGTCTGGGGGGAAAACGAATCCGGCTGAGCATAGGAATTTCTAAAAGGTAACCAATGAGTTGTGCATTGATACAGTTCTACTAAATAATTGGATTCTTGTAGCTCTGCCTTTGTAAAGTCTGTGGCCCTTGCTGTAACGGCTGTAACGCTGGCTATAGGATGCAGTCTACAAAGTCAGAAATGCAGAGAGATTGTTTTGACTCCCTGGATTTATCAGCCTGTTTCAGGATTGCTGGGGGAATCCAACTCGAGTCTAACCGTGCAGCGTAGCTTGGGCTTAGCTGCTCTTGCAGCCAGCTTTATTTCTCAAGTAGCAAAGCTGAATGCATCTGTAAATACTTTCCAGGTTTGGGCCTGAATAAAGTAGAAGGGACAAGTGGTTTTTATATGTTAGGGAGCTTTTGTTCTTAGACCTTTCCCTCTAGCGTGAGGAAAGAAGCGCATCAGTAGTTTTACAGTAGGCTGGCAGGGAAAGCAATTCTTTAGTGGGGGGAAAAAATGTAGAAATATAGGGAGAAAGTCAAAGGAAATTTTAGTAGAACAGTTCTCAAAGTACTGTGCTTTGCTTTTCAATAGCTTAGGGCAGTGGGGAGTGTAGCATTTTCTCAGAGGGATTTTACTCTGCATCTCAGTTCTGTCAGGTACTTATGGCAATCCAACTCTGAACATTTAAAAGAATTGATACTAAATTTGATCAACTTTGATCCAGGATACTGGAAAAAAAATCCCTCCATATAGCAATTTCAGTACGTATGTGAGGTTAGCTTGTATATTCTGTAAGACAGTAAAAAAAATAACACTTGTTTCTGTTTACCTAGCATAATTCTGCAGATGTTGTCATTCTTTTGCTTTAGAATGGAAGTGCTCTTGCCTGAGAGAGCCCTATCCAAAATTGCTTTGACCGTAATTGTTTTGGAAAGAAGAATAGGTCACAAAAACATGTTTCATTGCTTCTGCTATCTGGAAGGATGTCAACAGTGCTTTTAGGAGGAATGCAGTTGGAAGCAGAAGTCTCAAGTTAATTGTTTACTACAGTAGCAGGACAATAGAATATCTATATTATGACTTACGAACTCTTACAGTAATGAAACAAATACAATGTAGGTAGTAAAATATACATCATTAGTTTCTGTTTCTGAAGGGCTGAGTACCATGCTGTCTTAGCGTCACGATATCTAGTCATAAAATTAAACAGTCTGACATGAATGTTTCCTCATTTCGGTGACTGTTTCTGCAGTCCTTCAGTTTGTATTCAGCACACACAAAAAAGTATACAACTGATTTCTCTGCTTCCTCACTTTAAGTAAGAGGAGGTCTGCCTGTACAGAATTGGTGAAAAGCTGTCTAAACAGGATTTTCTGGAATACATAGCATGGTTATCTGAGCGTACTTCATGTAGTGTGCATTAGTTTTAGTTAAGATAACTTTTGTCCTGATTCTTGCCACTTGTCTGAAGCTGCCCCAGAGAAAATCTCAGACAAAGGAGAGTACTGAAAATTAATCATGTGGCCCCTTTTTCATAACAAAAATAGTGTATTTCATAGCTTCCCACTGATTTGGTCATCTTACTGGACAATTAGAAGTATGGTGTTAAGCAAGACTGGCTCCACCTGACAGCTATACTTGGCAACTATGGAATGCTTAATGGACTGGAAAACTGCAGGTAGAGGTAGACATGGCAAACTAGCAGGCAGTGTAAGATGCTTCTCTGGAATGGATAATCTGACTTCATTCACATCTTTCTGGAAGAAAGATCTAGTAATTAAAATATGAAAGGGTTAAGACTGCATCTTCAAAGCAGCTGTGCTTGATAAATGTATCTGGTCTTAAATTAATCTTTGCAGAGCACAAAGGCTTATGGGCAGCTTGCTTATGCCAACACTAAGAATACTCTGTATGATAACAATGTCAAAGTGCTGGATTTTGTCAATGAAAACAATTGCTTTTGATATTGGCAAAGGTGAGGACATCTGTTTAAATACAAGATCTTGTGCTGCGCCTTAAGCTGTCACTTAATGCAGCTGTTTAGGAAAGCTTCCTCTTAAGCTTTGAGATGTGTAAGCTGGCATGTTGTCTAACTGGAGAACTGGGTTTCCAGAGTGTAGTTCTCAAACTCTGAATTTCTCATGTTTCAGACTGAAGGCGGAATTCCAGCGGTACCAGTCATACAACTATAATGATTATTACCAAGATTATCAGAACTACTACTCACAGTGGAATTACGATGCATATGCTGAGTATAACTACAACTCCTATGCTGCCTATGATAGCATGCAAGCTCTTGGAGACTGCTCTTTAGGAGATGCTGTTATGGCTCCAGCTGTTTTTGAGGTAAAACATACTACACACTTGCCTTAAGAAATTTTGTGGGTAGCTGTACAAATTGTGTGAGTTGGAGCAAATATGTTCTAAGACTGAAATGCTTTCTGCTTAGCACAGAGATTAGAATAGCAGACTACATTCAGAGGGGTCTGTGCTTATAGTTTATGCATAGAATTAGTGGTTTATACATTATTTGTTTATATCAAATAACAGTTTGGACAACACAACACAATTGTGTGCTTCATATGTTCCTCTTTTTTTTCCCCAATGTGTTTTGTTTAGAGCAAATGAAATAGCTGTTGTAACTGGTCTTATCTTGGTCAGTTTGCCAATTATGACCTGCAGAAGTCCCTTCCAACCTGTACTGTAATATTGGCTTTCTTTTAAAAGTAACTGCAAGGGTAAATGGCATTTTGTATGTCTGGAAAGAGAGAATGTCTCAGGGTAACAACGTTATTTTGAATTTGTAAAGCTTTCTGAAATTATGTTGAAACTTTGTCTTGCAGGAATCTTCGGCTATGGCTGAAATGAGTGATGACCTACTTACTGAAGGTAACGATGGTTCTGTCACTGTCTTGTGTTTAGCCATACTTGTGCCCTTAAACAATACGAGGCTGGATGAACTGGAAGATCACCTTGGAAATTCAGCTGATACAGGAGTCAGCCCTCTGTGTGGTTCATCTGATATCACTAAGGGGTTTTAAAGCTAATATGGCACGTGCTATATGAAATAAAATGAGGCATCTATGGTAGGGTTCCTGAAACTACGCCTTCAATCCCTTTTGAAAAGGTCCAATACAGGATTTATTCTCCTTGCATTGATTGCACTAAGCGGATTCTATATGAGAAACTCATTCATGAGCAAGAGCTTTGTTTTCCCTACCATGAGGTAAAAGCTTTACATTGCAGGTTCTAAAGGGAGGCTTCAGCTTGTGCTTACAGATTTGGTACAAAATGTAATTCTTTGTCTTGGAAAGTTTGCAGACGGTTCCTTCTATGGAGGTATTTTGTTCTAGTATTCAAAGCTTTACTACACAGAACACATAGTATAGCAGAAATGAATAAATGATTCTTGTGAAGGTCTTGTGGTTGATTATCCCTAAACATGATCTAATCTTAAAATACAAATAGAGTCCCAGCCTTCTAATACACAGATCCCCAGAAGAAAATTGGAGCTGTCAGGTGTGTTTAAAGTTTTAGGAGAAGAAACATCTTATTAAAATTATTACTGAATCTATTTATTCTGTTTAGCAAGAATGTTTCTACAGGGCATTTCACCAGAGATTTTTGTGTGCGTACCTCAGTGCCGATGCTTGTACTTACTGGGCTTTTATTTTCAGATCCACAGTTGTATTTGGATGTCGATGAAATGAACAGACAATTTATGGAGACAAGTGAAGAACTCTATGATTCGCTTATGAATTGTCACTGGCAACCTCTGGATACGGTCACTTCTGAAATCCCCTCTGCTATTTAAGTGTCTTATATAGCATGGCCGTTATGACCAAGGTGCTAAAACTACACTTCTTCTACATTATTCTAGATCCTAAGTTTTAAAGCACAACAATAGGTTGGATTTTTTTTGCTATGCTTTTGACAGTTTCTGTAACCTTTTTTTTGTTGATCACTCTATTCTTGGAGCATCATGAAATCATGTAAATATTCTAGAAATGTAAAGAGTTAATTGAGGTCTAAAGATAGACTTGCCTGTGTAAATAAAATTTTGTTTCTGCAAACCTGCCAGCAAGGGACTTCACTCTTACATGTGCGTAGGGCGTTCTCTTCTGGCTGACGGAATTTAATTGGGGGTAGTAAGGATATCTCATTCATCTTTATTTCTGCATGAGTGCTAGGACGCTAGCAAAATCTAGCACTCACTTGTAGACTACTTCTTTAGTTCATAAGGTGGGAGATGTTCCTAGGTTTTGCTATGAAAATCCTTATGTTCCCTTCCTCCTGCAGGAGTCTGGCACTGTTATTAATATGCTACGTCCATTAAAATGGGTTTATAAATGTGGTATTTTAAGCATACAGAAGTGCAGACTTCAGCTGTCATAGCTGCCAAAGTTCCACAGCCTAAGGATGATCCCTGCTGCCAATCTCAGCCTCAGCATTCAGATTTTGCTTACCCTTCTTAGACTTCTCGGCTCACACTTCATACATATACAATATGTATATTGTATATACATGTATACGATACATTTTTCAACCTAAAAATTCTTGGAGAGAACAACTTGTTGGTTTAAGGGGGGATGGGGGGGAACAGGAACAACAAAATGCAACTAGAAACACAAATATCCTAGTAACAACTCCTTAATTTCCTCCCTATCTTTAACAATTTCTGTGGTATTCCCGATGACTAGCTGTTGTATAGTTATGAAGTTACAAGACTTTGGAGTGATGACTATATTCAAAGCAGGTGAGAGAAGGGAAGAATATTAGCTTTAAGCTAGCAATCTTGTGCCTTTATACTACTCTCATCATGAAAGGTATCAATTATTTTCCAGGCCCTAGGCCCTAGTTAACCCTCTGTGTATTGGATTACTTGCTACTTAACAATGCATATAATGATAAATAGGTCAGGGTGGAGACTGTAGAATATTCTAGGAAAAAAAGAGCAGAAATTGCTGTAGCAATAGCTGTGGGAGCTGCTAAAGCCAGGTGAGGCAGTTTGATACTACTATGTGTGTTGCAGGGGAAGTCTAACTGCTGTGATGGCAGGCAAGAGTCAAGTTCTCTGGCCTTTTTTTTATGACACGGTGTAGTTTATGACTTGATGTAGGTAATGAAAAGTAGTGGTTATAAGCTACATGCTATTCCTGAATGAGCTGATGACCAGAAATTCCCTCTGTTTTCTTCACTGTTTAACTTGTGGTGGTAATATTGTTGAATTCTTGCCCTGAAGTGAGGACGTTCTGAAACAGAAGAGGCCTTTGGACTACTAGAAATGCATTCTTCCTGCTTTTAGTGCAGGTTTATGTGTAGGAAGGTGGGGTAGTGGCATCAGTTTCAACAACTGCAGCTAGCTCTTCCCAAAGCAGAGAAACACTGGGGCTAGGTGCAGGAATCTGTTGGGCCATTCCCCTGTGTGAACTAGTGAGTCTCTGGAGAATTAGGTTGAGGGGATTTAGTAACAAGAACATGAGGTTAGGTAGAGATGAAAGATGAAGCAGGGAATCTATAGGGAAATAATTTGTGTGTGTTTATGGAGCTGTTTCAGGGGACTGAGCAGGGGAGAAACTCAAGACAGTAGATGCAGGCTTCTTGAATGGCAATGGCTTCTTGGATGGCAATGTTAAAGCTTCAAAAGCTTACAAGGTTTGCCACTTCAGTTGTATATAGCTGTGGTGCTTGAACTTAAAAGTACAAATTGGTCAGGGTCAGCTAAGCAAAGGATTTTATATCTAGCATCCTTACTAGCAGCAAGACTGCTTCCAGGTCTGTGCCTGCATAATAATGCTGCTTTGACAAGGTTTGCATAGCATCACTGAACCCTGTGCTTAGGTTGCCTTCATTTCCTTATGGAAACATTTGCTGTTATCCACCAAAAATGTGATCTTAGGGATATCTGTTGGCCTAACAGAAATACTGTGAATTATCTGTGCAATTTCTTTTTTGTATTAGCTAAGTTGGTCCGTAATATGTGAATTGTGTAACGAGGGGCCCATGTAGGTATGTGATTTCACTTTGTCTGATACAGTGATGGTGTATGACCAAAGTATGTGAACCTCAGAAGAAAAAAGTCTGTGGTCACCCCATTTTGTGCAGACTTCACTTACCAACAACGTTTACGCTCTATGTTAGAGACTGTTCTCAGATCCATACTCCTGTTTTGGACTATGAAGTGCCTTGATAGTGAAAGTACTATTTTCTTGTAGTTCAGTGAATGAGGATTGTTTGGGCCATCAGTTCTCCAGATCTGAAGAATGTTGGGAGCATATTCTGTTGCAGTCAACACAAACAGAAATGACGTGAGGAAGGGGGTGTTGGTTGCAGCTGGCATGCAACTGTTCTACAACAGTTTTCTGACCTCTTTTTCTGTCTCCTGAGACTTACTGGCCTATTCCTCTTTCCTGGTAGTACATGCATGGGATTGGGACAGTGTGTGCAGTACAGTTCTTTACCATAAGATCATAGAGAATGCCATGTTTCTTCCTGTGCTGTTACCAGAGAATGGCGAATACAGACAGATGGAATTGCACCAAACTGCTAGAGTGCTTTGCTGAGTCTTTTGACTGAGTAAACTCACAGCTGTTGGACAACTACCAGCCTTTATTAGCTGAACACACCATGCGGGTGTCTGCTGTCAAGTTTATCAGATCTGCAAAGATGAGATGGCAGTGGGAGCTTGATTTGCTTCAGACTTGTTCAATTGAAAATACGTATCCTTTTTCAACCCCACCATAGCTTGCTTCTAGTTCTGCTTCATTTCACCCAGCTGAAATGGCGCTTCTTTTTGCTTGGAGTTTTCTACAAGAATATCCAGTACTGGTTTTGTAACCTCTTTCCATCGGACACAGCTGCAATAGAAGGTCTCTTTATACAGAAGCTGCTAATTTCTTCAAGAATAGCAGCGTTCTGTTTCCCATCTCTTCTCTGATCAGGAAGGTTTGAGGGGCTACTACTGATGTCGTAATCAGTGAGCAAGGAAAAGGCAGCTGTCAAGAAAGGTTAAAGAGTTCTTAAAAAGACGCGTGAAGAGTAAATGGTACTGAAGCCATGACTGTTTCTTTTTGCAGGGATGCTCTGGACCAACTGCTTCTTTCTAGCGCTACCTCAAAGTAACGTGCAGATAGAACTCACAGGGAAGACTGAGCAAATGGTGATGATCACTATCGTTCTGCCGGATGCATATTACATTTGCCTTTTTGTTTTGGCTCACTTTTAGCAACAGTTAACTGGAGTGACACGTGTTAATGGACACTGACTACGTCTGCAAATATTTCTGAGTCGTGGGTGTCATTAAAGGCCTGTCACCGTTTAGGAATTGTTCTAAATAAGAAAAATGGAAGCAAAATAAATAAAGCAGCATTTGAATTTACAGAGAAAACAGCGTAGCTGCCTTTGATGCTGAGCTGGAAAATGATGTTACTATAATGTGGTTACCTTAATGTAGTTAGTGTGCGTGAGAAAAAGGGAGTTTATTTTACCTCAGTTTAGCTATTAGGTAGCCAGCACAGATGTGACTGTAGTCAGTTCCCCAAGGAGATGCCATTCCAGAAGTCAGCGTTTTCTCTGCTCAATGTGTTATGAAAGGGCGGATTCTCTCTCTTTGTGAATCTTGCTCCTCCCAAAATGGGAATCCACTGTTGAACCGTCCTCCTGTGAAGTTAAGACTTTAGCACGATAACCGTGTCCTGGGCTAAAGAGGAGGATTTCCGTGTTCGGGAGGGGGGGCACTGATGTGAGCTGTCCTGCTGCAGCTGAAGGCGTACTGACAGCAGGAGGGGAGGGAAAAGAAAGCTCTGAAAGCGCAGCGTGTGAGGTGAGCTACCTGGCAAGTAAATGTGCTCACCAGGGGGTTCAGAAGTCCTTTGTGTGGCAGTGGAGGCAGGACTGAGGAAAAGAGAGAGCAAATCCTGGAGGACGGCTGGGAAAACACCAGAGAGAGGTGTAAATAAAGGAAGGATGAAACGAGAGGCAGAGATTTAGTGCAAAACTCCGGGCTGGGGCGCGTGCAGCAAGCAGTTCCTTTGCTGCTCTCTGGTCGGCGTTTCCCTCAGGCGCGGACTTTGGGTGGACACAGGTGAGGGGAGTGAGCAATCCAAGGGCTCTGCCACCGAGTCCCTGCGATGGCCTCCGTCACCTCCCGGGTCCCTGCCACCTGAAGGCATCTTATGATCGGCATCCTATGTTCACCATCCCATTCTATGCAATTTTTAGCACGTTCTGTACTCGCGGATGCACGTTTGCGTTCAATTCTGTGCAGTGAAGGTGCTACGCCTCCCTGCTCAGCCCGCTCCCCCCACACCAATGTGCTAAACGGGCCGCAGAGCCACAGAGCTGCCCTTTCAGAGCCACAATACAAAGGGACGATTAAATATTTTTCCAATTCACAACGGAAAGCCGCTTTTCCTTCCGAGGAAGAACACGCCGCGCCCACCCCTTCTCCCCACACGGACGGTGACGCCGCGCCCGCCCGCTTTAACCGCCCTCCCCGCTCTGCGTGCGAGCAGCCCACGTGCCCCGCGCTCGCGCCGGGGTTTCCCGCGCGGCCCCGCCCCCCCCGCCCCGCGGTGCACGCCGGTCCGTCGCGGCCGGATGACGCGGCGGCGCGTCCGGTTGACGAGAGCGCGCCGTGTGGTTGGTCGGAGCCGGAGCCGGAGCCCGGAGGTGGGGGCGGGGCGCAGCGGCTCGGCCGCGAGCGGGCGGGCGGGCAGGCAGGACGGGGC
>PPHD01028262.1:0-10932 GCA_002909625.1 Bambusicola thoracicus
CTGATGGGAGATGACTCTCAGGTGCTTCTGCTCCCAGTTTGTGTGCTGTACGTTTATGATGCACAGGGATGTATTCTTCCCCAGGCCTAGCCAACATCAGAAAGTGACCGTCATCTTCCCAAATAACAGCTGGAGAGGCTCTTGCTCAGCTATACTTGGCTTTGCAATGGTTAAGAGGTTTCATATCTCACTTGACAGGAAAAAGTAATTCATTTTGTTTTTCTCCTGGTAGGTTTCTCTGGGTCCTGCCTCTGAGCTGGCTGGCTGAAATGGCAGTGACGTGGTGTATTGAATTGTTGTTTCTTTAGTATCTGCTAAGAAGCTTCCGATGGAAAAATAAGAGTGGAAACGGGTTGCCTAATGGAAACAAACCATAAACGTTTGTAAAGCTGAACAAGAGTGTTTCATACCAGCCGGCATGGCAATATCACACCTTTAGCAAATGGGCTCTGGAGCACTTGTCCTGAAGAATATGCAACCTAGTTAAGCTGAAAATGAGGCCAAAGACACCTCAAATCTGGCAAAAACAGCATTTGGCAGAGATGTGAAGGAAGGATGTTAGTCACTGGGTTTAAATGGAGCTACTACTTTCAGGTCTGCAAAAACAAGCTCTGAAGTCTCTCAAGTGGAAAAGGAAGAAACAGGAGGAGAATGCTTTGGGATTTAGCGAAAGCTCGCGGCCTGCAGGAAGTGTTAAGTTGTGCTTTTAAATCTGAATCCCGTGATCAGCTTTTTGACCGCTTTACTTAACAGTGGCATTTCAGGTGGGGAAGACTAAACCAAAACCACCGAATGTATCTGATTTACTGGGCCATTCCAGTCCAGCTGCAAACGAGCACGTTACTTCATCCCTGAAAGTGGCCTGCTGGCTTGGCTTCAGTGTTGATGCTTTTCTTCTCTCCTGTGTTGATAATGCTTACAACTGTCTCTTGGTAGTGGCTAATCCAACATGGAGTTCTGCAGGAGAACTATTGTTGTCCATCAGGGGGTGCGAGCACAGGGTTTGATTGAGCTGGTGGGAAAGGCAGCTGCCTCTTGCGTGCTGTAAAAGCCGGTTCTGTTTCATCTGTTTTCTGCTTCAGAACCTTATTTAAGAAGCACATGAGGCTATTCCTAGGGCTGGGAGTGCAGATGTGGTGACTTTAGCAGCTGATTGTTGAGAGCTCAGACAAATAAGGTGCTGGGGAAGAGATGTAACTGTTGGTACAACCTTGCGGTCAGCTCAGTGAAGGAGGGCGGTTTCAGATGTGGGGAAAGCACGTCACTGCCTGTGCCTGCCCTGGGTTGGCAGCCGTGTGGGTTTTCCTGGAATGGAGACTGCTGATACCGTGTAAAGGAAAGGAGCCTTTAACATGAGTTGGGGAGCTGCTCGAGAAGCTGCCGGCTGTGCTTTTGAACTTGGACCAAAGCTCACGGATGGTTTCTGGTTAAGCTGAGAAGAACACCGTGGTCTGGGAAATGTGGTGGAATGGAAACCCCCAGTCAGATTTTTGCTGCAGATTTATTTGTTTCCTGAGAGCCGGGGGAAGTTTTATCTCCACATCTGCAGTGGGAGCTTCACAGCTATTTCTGATTCTAGGATCAGCTCCAGCAGCAGTGGAAGTAGCCGAATCCTTGCCATTTTTGCTGTCATCTCAGTCACTGCCGCTCCTCTAATGCAAGCAGTGCCGGGTGATGTCCCTGAAAAAACTGCATTTCTGAGTAGCTGTGCTGCCCTTGCCGTGCTGAGGACAAAGCTGTTGGTGAGGCATCTGTGTAAAATGCTTGCAGGACAGTGCGAAGGAGAAGGGGCTTACAGAGTGTTTTTGTAGCCAAAAGGGCAAAGCTTGTTCTGTGCGGCCTGCCTGCTTCTCGATGTTTTCTCAGTGTGTGCATATTTTGTATGTTATTTGTCAATGTTTGATCTGTAGAACGTATCAGAGAGCCATTGGATCCTGCAGGAGGGACGCAGTTGGAAGGCTTTCCCTCTTGCTGCTGTGCAGAGGAGGCAGCAGGGCTGTGCTCAGGCCTGCAGGGAGGGACCGTGCCCTGCAGCCATCCCACTGCATGGGCCGATGGATGGACGCAGTGGTTGGGTGTTGGGCAGTGGGCAGCAGGAGCTTTCCCTGGGTTTGTGGGAAGGCAAATGCTGTTCCTTGAGGTGATGGTGGAGGTGTGAGCAGGTGCTGCGTGCACAGCTTGTTGCCCTTAGGATTGTTGGTGTAGCTGTGCTCTGAGCACGGGGCACTGAAGGCTTTCTGTCAGTTTTTCTTGCTGTAGTAGTTCTTGGCAATGGGTGCCTCAGGACTCAAGGCTGCTTCTGTAAGTTGGACAGGAATAACAATGAGCCTCCCTCCCCAGGACTAAAAAGTGATAACATTTTTGCTGATTGCAGACTCTTATAATGCAGCTGCTCGACGGTGGCATCCCAGCCATGGAAAAATAACATCAGTTCTTGAAGCTATTTTCCAGTCTGTGCAGCGTATTCCAATCCTTTGTGCACAGCTGGCGCATTTAACTTTGATTGCGTTGTTTAAGTGGCTGATCTGAGAGCAGCTTGGATCCTGGTTGCTTGCAGAATTCAGAGCTAAGATTGTTCCAGTTCTTCTGCGGTTGGGTGTTCTGGAAGAGAGACAAGCTATCTCGAGTGCTTCTTGGGCTGCTAACCGAGGTGTCGTGGCACTCCTCTGAGAGCATCTATAAAGATGGATGGAGGGACTTACCCGAGGTCATATAGCAAAGATGATAAAATCCATGCCCTAATTTGGTCTTGCGCGCTGAATTCTTTCCCTGGTGTTGGAAATCCCACTGTACAGCAGCATGCAGGCTGGAGGGCCCGTGCTGTCAGTGGGAGGGTAGAGCTGGAGAGATGGGGCTGGGACAGCGGCAGGGAGGAGGGCTGCAGAGATGTGGCCAAAGGCCGTAGGCTGCTGCCTCCTCTTTAAATTCGAGTTCTGGTTTCTGACCTGAGCTGCTCCAGCACCTTGTCTTTCTCAGCGGTTGTAAAAGCGTGCTTTAAATTCCTCTGGCATCTCTGGATTCAGTGCTCCCTCCTCTGCCAGCGAGCAGTGGGCAGAGCGTAGAAGCCACAATCCAAAGTAGTCATTAGCTGGAGAGGAGATGGTGGGGGACTGGCGAGCTCTAGAAAAGGCCGTTTGAAATACATTGCATTCAGCAAATCCTTCTGCAGGAGTACCGGCAGAGAGCAGGAATACAAACTCAGTGTACTTGAAATGCTGTGGCAGCACCATTCCCTCGCCCGGGGCTGGGTGCAGGCAGGGCGTGCAGGGGCTCAGTGCTGCCCTGGGCAGGGAGCTCACCTGCTGCAGGTGAGGTGAGGTGAGAGCAGGGAGCTGGCAGTGCATTCCCCAGGGGGAAGGCGGTCTGTGGTGAGTCACAGCCCGGGCTGAGAAAGGAAGCTGCTGCTGGGCAGGTTGGGCGCTGGCTTTTTCCATAAGTGAGTGCAACGCAGCCCCAAGGAGGCTCTGACTTCACAGGGCAACTGCAAGCTGCCTTGGTTCCAGCTGCAAAATGCTGCGTTCACACAGATGTAACCAGAGAGCACTTTCCTTCCCAGGGCCTGCATTGCACCTCGGGACTTGGTGTGCTCACCACGTTGGTGAGACAGCATGGGGCTGAGCGAGCAAGAACATGGAGGGCACTGCTCATGTCACGCTAGGAAACCCGTAGGAATTTGAAAATGCCAATAGAAGCTCTGCTCTGTTCATCATTGAACATCTGTCCCCAGAGATGTCTGTCTGCCTGAGATGGGTGCAAACCTGAGCCATGCCTGTCTTTGGGAGGCTGCGTGCTCGTTCCCATTGCCAGCCGGGGTGGTGGTTTTGGGCTGATGGGCATCTGTGCCCTCTGTGTTCCTCTGGAACCGCATCTGCAGTGACTCACCTTGCTTTTTCCAGGGCTTCTGTCCTAACTTGTGTGTTAGCCGATCCCTGCTGAGCGTCCCAGCTGCTGGGAATGTTGCGGGTTTGAGTTCTGAGCTGTGCAGCTCCCTCTTGGTGTGAGAAGGAAGGGCAGAGAGGAGAAAGCCTTTGCAGCCCTCCCCACACTGCAAGAAAAGAGCGCTGTTCACGTTGTGCAGGGTGAGAGGGCATCTCGCCCTGTCCCCTTCAGAGGTTGTCCTCTGCTGTCAGCTCTGGCCAAACCCAAGCAGCAGCATGGCTGTGCCTGCACTACATTCAGGTTTATTAACCAGCCCTGTTGTACCCCGAAGGATATGTGGGTCTGTCCTATGCAAGGAGAGTGCAGGTCTCGCTCTGCTGCAGCTTTTCCTTTGCGATCCTTTTGGGGCTGTGCTATTCGGGTGGGTACTGCAGCAGCAATGCGAGCAGAACTGCTTCCAAGTGGTGGTGGTGGTGGGGCTGTGGCTGAAATCACTCTGGTTGCACTGAGGTCCCTGGGCACACGTTGGTATACGATGGAGGACTGCCAGCCACTTGCAGTGTCTGCTCTGTGCACTGGTGCACCCAGCACAAGGCGTAGATATCTGCCTCAGCACTCCATGCAGCAGAGCCCTCTCGGGGCCCTGGGGCTCTGAGCACATCAGCGCTGTCCTTGCATGGCTGGCCCTGAACTTCCCTAAAGCACACAGCTGGAAATTCTTGGGGGAGGAGGGGGAAGATTCTTCTGTTTTAAATCCGGAGTGCCTGCAGCTAATCCTTGGGAAACAGGTTCAGCAGCACCAGCGAGGGCAGGAGGGCACTGCCTGCCTGCGATGAGGATTGCATCAGGGCTCTGTGTGTTCCCATGGACCACTGGTGTAGGACGAGCTATTGGTTGGATAATCCCAATTTCACCCTTTTTTCCCCTTCCTTCCTTTAAAAATGGCCTGATAAGTGTGATACGGCACAGCCTGCACCCCTGCCAAAGTGCCTCAGGGGCTTGTATTCTGTGCTCCTGTGTTCAGTGCTCCTGACAGCCCTCCTGCTCTCTGCCAGGCTCTGTCCGGGCTGCCTCACCCCTTCATGAACTCCAGTTTGCCTTTCTTGGCTAGAAAACAGATTGAGCTAGCAGGACAGGAAAATTAATGAGCTGCCATTTTAAGGATGTAGCTTTTGTTGTGGTCTGAAGCGTTCTGAAGTGACATTGTGTCGCTGAGACGCATGGGCTGATCAGCAGGCCTTTACCTGCTGGAGTGCCCCATCTATTCATACTGCGGTCCTCCCCCAGGTGATGAAGGCTCCAAGGTGACCCTGGAGGCCAAGCAGCCAGGAGGAGGTTTTGCCTTCGCTGCTGGTTGTGGCCGAGGAAATCCAGTACCGACGTTTTTCTGCTTGTTTAACATTCAGTACAGCTTTTCTGTGCCCTTCCCCTGGGTGCTGGCTGCCCGCCAGGCCTGGGGACAGCAGGAATTGCATGGGGAGCTGCAGCATTCAGTCCCCACCCTGGGAGGGGAGACCTTTGTGGCAGCCAGCCCTGGAACCAACCTGTGCCATTGAAGTCCTTTTCAGAAGAGGTGCTGCAGTTCTGCCCTCGCTGACCCCTCACAGAGCTCTCCACCAGAGATCCCCCAGCCCAGCCCCTGGCAGGGAATGAGCTGCGACACAATGAATGCAAATTATCAGCTCTCTTTTTTTTTTTTTCCCCCAGGATTTAATGTAGTAGAAACATGGCATCCTGCAGCCAAATCACTTGAAGGCGGTAGGAGAGTGTTGGGTGAGGCTGAAGCTCTTCCTATTTGCTCTCACCCAAGGGGCTGTTTGGCACAATTTATGTTTGCTTTTGAAGAAGGCTGGCTTATCTGTGAGGAACTGCCATGCAGGGTAAGCACAGTGCGTCCTTGGACGCTGCTTTGAGACACCAATTCCTGGCTTTTGCACCCTCGTATTCAGTGCCGGATGCAGACAGCTGTGGCAGCACAGGAAGCAGATGAAGGGTGAGTCTGCTCCTTTCTTCGCTCTGTCGTTAAGCAAGCTCCTCTATTTTGATATCTTGCCAACCTTCCCCAAAAGCAAAGCAGAACAGGCAGTGCAAAGGGCTCTTGCTCAAGTCTGTGATTGGAACCACCTCCAGCCTGGAAGCAGTCTGCCTGTTCCCCCAGCAGCTGTTGCAATAGCAGCCCTTGCTGGAGCCTGTCCTTGCGGGTAGGCAGGGCTAGGAAAGCCTTTGCTATGGTTAAACGGAAGGCAGAAAACACGTTGGCTAAGGATTGCCAAGGCAGAAAACCACGGGCCAGTAACATTTTCATCCAGCTTGTCTTCTTTAGCTCCTTGCAGCCTGTTATTTTCATTCCATACACTGATCTTATCTCCCAGCAATGAGCACCGGGCCAGACACTTTCACATAGAGCTGCCGTAAGATCACTTACTGTTGATACGGTCACTTCAATATGCTCTCACTGGGGATTTCCTGCAGCAGTCTCCAGGTGAGAGATGAGAAGACAACTCCCAAACACTTTTAAGATATCAGTTTTTATTGGACGTTGCAAGATCAATAAGAAAAAATAATTTGTACAGCTTTGTACACCATTGCTGCTGCAGAGTAAGGCTACTTGTCACACAGCAGAGACCTGGTGCAGCCAACAGGGTGCTCCCAGCATGACTCACATCTGAGGAACTGATGTTTTTCTCCAAGAATGACTTACAGTTGTCAGATGGTAGCACCACCCACCTTGGACAGGCCCGTGTAGCCTTACCATAGCACAAATGGGGCTTCTTAGACATATAAGGTGAGCAGCCTTGCTCTGAGATACCCTCTCCCGGTGGCTCACTGCCAACCACGGTTGCAGGATCAGTCTGGTACAATGGTTACAGACCTTCGGCCTCACCTTCCCCCTCCCTGACAGCAGCTAGGGGGGAACCAGAACACTTAAGGTTTTAATTGGCAGAGTAACCCCTTCCAACCAAACCCAGATGTTTAAGAGTGATTGTAGAGCAGCAGCTACGGGTATTGCTCTAGCACTGGGGCACCCAATCCATAGGATGGGCAGAGCTAGAAAGAGAGGCTTCGGTTTACACAGCAGTTTTGCTAAGCTTTTTGCCTTTGACAGTTCTTAGCTGTTTAAAAAACAGGTGCTAGGTCAAAAGGCTGATTTTGCACGGAGGCAGTGAGACATCATCCTCAGACTATGCAAAATGCTAGTTGGCCCCATCAGTATCTCGCACTGCCCTCTCTTTGCTGTGGCAGGTAGGTGGGAGAAGAGTGTTCCACTGCTGGACTGAAGTGCCAGACCAAGGAAAACATTAGCATTGATTCAGCCCCTAAGAGGAGATCATAATTTAGAAGTCAGTAGTTAAGGACCGTATCATCTGTCCTAATAAACGCAATCAAGACAGTCATTTTAAATCACCGAAGGGCTCAGCTAGAAAAAGAAATCAATTTTAATGGCTCTGGAGACAGAAAAGGGGGGACTGTACTATAATTAGCTGAATACCTGTACTGCATTAATGCCAGTAAACAGATACAGCTGCTGGACCTCACCCCTTGTAACCTTTACAGAAGGGACACCGTTTACTGATACTTAAATACCTCTCACAGAAAATGGGAAGTAGTATGTGGTACCATTCGGAGGTACTGACACACCATTCAGCCATCTGTATGCACAGTCAGAGAACAAAAATGCAGTGGGTGAACAAACTGAGCATAGTAGATTATGGATGCGACCAGCAGTGAGCTGCCTCCCCCACGCAGGCACCAACTGCACAGCCACATCCCAGGCAAACGGGGGGCAACACGGGACAGTCTGCCTTTAAAGAAAGGAGGGCGACAAGGAAATAACGTGATAATGAAGAATTAAGGAAAACCAAAACAAAACCCTTCACAAAACTAATTTCTGGTATCGTAAAAAAAAATAAGAACAAATGCAACCATTCTGACTTCCTGTGCCCACACCACGCAGGGCTCCGTGGCACTGCAGGAACAGGAAGCACTGCCTTTTTTCTGCTGCTGAGTGATGCAGCGCACACAGTATTTCTGAAGGAGTTCTATGAACTGTAGTGCAAGCCAACTGAGCAAATAAATAGCACTCAAACATTCCCTCTTAACGCAGAACAGTAATCGTGGTAAAAACGAACGTGTTTTTTGTTTTAGCTGGAGTGAGGTTACCTGCAACTCGGTTAGTAGGTGAAATTGTGCAGATGGGTTTCACAGCATAACTGCAGAGCAATTTACACCGCGTCGCCAATTCGTTTTCATGAACAGCGTACAAAGAAGGTCCTTAGTTTTTACATCTATATACTTTATAAAGTCTGGAAGATCAATATAAATACTGCTCCAGAAATTAAAAAAAACAGTGTTTACATCCCCGACTTCAACATTCCCTCGCAGTGTCCCGCATTACTATCAGGATCTGTACAAGTCTCAGCGGCGCAGAGGTTCAAGTTTTCGGAACTTCAGTGACGAGCTGGAGGACAGAGCATCTTGGGTTGAAGAGGAATTCGCTGTGTCTGGGGACTGGAACAATACTCTACCACGGTGATTAAATACATAAAAAGATGGATGGTTCCTTAACGTGTCAAACGTCCTTCAAAGCAAAGGCAGAAAGTCAGCGTTAATACTGTCTTAGAGGAGTTTTACAAGAGTCAGGCTGGGGTATTCCAGCTTTTGCAAAGCAATGCAAGTTGTGAAAAGAAAACTCGCGAAGGCCACGCTCGTTTCATCAGTTTTCTAAGCCAAGACAGCAAAAATAGGACAAGGGAGAATGGCTTTAAACTAAAAGGGGACATCTGGGTTAGATGGCAGGAGGAAGTTTGTGATCGGAGGGCGGTGAGGCCCTGCACTGCTGCCCAGAGAGCTGCGTGGGCCCCATCCCTGGAGGTGTTCAAGGCTGGGTTGGATGGGACCGTGGGCAGCCTGAGCTGGTGGGGGGCACTCGGCCCATGGCTTGGAACTAGATGAGCTTTAAGGTCCCCTCCAACCTAATGCATTCCATGAAATACAAAGCCAAGATGCCTGACAGATTGTGCCTGTTCAATTTGCAGAGGCTGCCTATACTGCTGTCAAACTTCACTTTCCTTCCCTGAGCTGAGGGGCAGATCTGTGGATGGTTATTTGCATGTATACCACACGTGACAGCCTCATGACTTGTAACACCATCAGTCTCCCATTCCTTTCTATACCTTGAACTTCAGAGTTTTAGGTGAACGCTATGAGGCAATGCTATAGCACTGTCATCTTGTTTAGTTTCCCTATTCTCCTAGGTTTATGGGAACGGCCAGAAAGGCCACCTCTACCACCCTTACTTTGTATCCTTTTCAAAATCTCAATTCAAAGTTCCTTATTGTCTTGAAATCTGCAGAAATCTGTCATTCTGCCTGGGATATTTCACTGTGAGATTCAAACAACACGGGCTTTTGCTGTGAAGAAGCCATAAGCAACAGGCGGTGCGACAGGCACATGGCCCTGTGATATGTGAGAATATCTCACAACAGTGCTCTGTGACTGCTGAAGCAAAAATTCCTGCACAGCAGGATTTTGGAATAGGAGAAGCATAGGGAGAACGCATTTAATTTGTTCCAGTTATCTAACTCTGCCTTTAGTTCCACGTGTTATTGGCTTCCCCAATGGCTGGATGTGGCTCTGGGCAGCCTGGTCTGGTGGTTGGTGACCCTGCACATAGCAGGGGGGTTGAAACTGGGTGATCATCGTGGTCCTTTTCAACCCAGGCCGTTCTATGATTCCCCAAATATGACTGATCCTGTGTGTCACAGCTGTGCATGTGAAAGAGCTGAGCTAGGGAGAGGCCAAGCCCAATGCTGCCACTTCACAGACGTGCCCAATTTGCAAGGAGCATAAAGGGATATGTGCGTTTATGAGATGAAATAAAACATACTTATTTTTTAGTTCTGAAGTGGCATCCATGTCTTTAAATTCTCCCGCGATATGTACTATCCCATAGCAGGTAACTGCAAAGGCTAACAGAGTCTGAAGAACTATCTGTAAGAGAGGGGAACAACGCAACACGCCGATTACTAAATATTCTTAATGGTAACAACAAAAATATCTCATCTTTCAAACAGCATCTCCTGCACTTTTCATCCAGCGACAGAAAGTGCTTTCCAGTTCAACAGCAGGGAAACTGAGGCACGGGACTATTCAACAGCAGAGATGAGAAAGGCTCACAGCACCTGACAACCTGCCTGGGCTGCATGAAGTGCATTGATTCCCACAGCTCCACGGGGAGATCTGCACAACAACGCGCTGTTCTCGTGCATTTAAGGATCTAATGTCCTTTCAGAGAAGTGTGTCAGTGGCCAATAGTAGTTGCACAGAGGGGAGGGGTGCTGCCTGTAGGGGGGTAAAAGCACCTCCTCACCTTTCAGGTTAAACAAAACCAGAACAGAGAACTGAAGGGGAATTTAAAAAGAAAGAAATAAAATAGAAGAAGGCCCTTCAGAAGCAGGTTGTGCTGGCATCAAACGGGCACAGAGCCACGCTAGATAAACAAATGTCAGCCAACAACAGCCAGAGGGAAGACGGTGTTTATGCTGCAGAGCAGGAGATGAGGGCAGCAGCTGTCTGGAGCTCAGGCTGTGCTCGGGGACTGCCTGGCTGAGAGGTCAGGACAGGGGGAGGGCAGAGGGAGGCCCGGGCCGGGCTGTTGCTCCCTGACAGACACAGCTGCAGGATGCGGGGATGGAGAAATCACGTTCTTTTTGACAGAAGAAACCCGAAGTGAAGGGTAACCTAAAAGCTGCTCCACCGCGGATTCCTGCCTACCACGTCAACACAAGGGAGACCCAGCTACCCAAACGGCACCGCGCTTCCCAACCACCTGCACGACCCCAACTTACATCTATGGGAAGCGTCTCGTCCTCCTTCTCTGTCAGCCGCATGTAGGAGCGATCTGCAACACACAAACGCGCGGAGCGTCCAGCACGGAGCCCGGCCCGGCCCGCCCTCTGCGGACACGGCACCTCCGCCCCGCGGCGCCCGCTGCGCACGGACAGCGGCCCCACGGCGGCCCTCCCGGCCCCGGGCAGCTCTGAGCCCCGCGTC